>MU870932.1:0-20612 GCA_036418205.1 Ostertagia ostertagi | reverse complement strand
GATCTTTTGCTTCCAGGGAGATCCTACGACGTGATCGATGGACAGGGAAGGGAAATATACCTAGTAAAAGGACAAGCGGACTCCTTAGGGGGCGGACCGACACGCGCTTTGCCGCGCCACCCCCTCCCCCTCCCCGGCGATGTAGCTGAACCTTAACGGCGCGCTGCGCCCACCGATTGGTTAATCACTCGCTGCAGGTCTCTTACCGTTTAGAAGAGCTGCGCCGTTAGCGTTGAAGAGGGCAGCGCCGATGAGATTCGCATCCTTGCGGGCATCAACGAGCAAGGAAGGGACCGGGGTATATATCGGGACGCATACGGTTTTCTTATGTTTTTTTTTCGTTATCCGGCACCGCAAACCTTTCTACCTTGATTCTATTGGGCTGCCTTCTACTCGTAGACTCCGCGTTCAAAAGGTAAGCATGAGGTCAGGAAGACACTGGTGCCGGCTCATGCAATGGCGAAGCGTCTTGCCAGTAACTGAATATCTTTGTTATATCAGCTATGAATTTCCTATAAGTAATTCGCTTCTAGGAGGCGCTAGCCGGTGTCAACATGACGAAAGTGATAGGAAGTACAACCAACTGCTTACAATTCGACCAGAACGGATTCTGCTTGGTAAATATGCGCTGGCAATCTTTGATGAAGAAACCCAAAAAATAACGAAGTATGTACTTTAGGAAAACACTGGTAACAACGTGAATGTGAGCGGGCTTAGTTTCGATAAGCTCTATGGAATCACGTTTTGTGCTGTGAAAGATCCTCGGAACCTCACCATACCAGACTTGACAGACAGCAGTAGAGCGGTCCGGCCACGGACCAATAAAATATACGTCGACTCCAAAGGTAAAACTGTCAGATCTCTCATTGTTTTTTCAGCAAAACGGTGTTCGTCCTGGACGTTCGAAGAATACTGCGTATACATTCACTTTTCAAGACGGAAAGTGACCGCATGGCGCAATCCAAGACGGTGCTTTCTGGAAACTTCAAAGGCAAAGTTCGGGATTTCTGGTCGAAATTTAGCTTTTCCCGTCAAATATGCAGCAGTACGCAAGGGCAGACCATGTGCAGAAGTGGCGGGGCGATTTGACAAGGTTTAGGCGCTAGGAGCCTAGGTTGGAGCATTGGCGCCGCCCCAACCCCATTGAGCCCGCCCACCGTTCCACGTGACCTTCCAAACAACCACCTGGAACACTAGATGCAAGCGTTGTTTGGAAGGTCGTAAGGGAATATTTAGCGGATTTCACGTGCCAAATTCAACATCAAAGCCTATGTTATGAATGAAATTCCAAGCCTTGGCTAGTGAGCGAGTCCACCGGCCTAACCTGGCCACCGACTTTTCCTCACATGGTAAGCCATCGACTGGCATGTTGGTTCCTTACCTAAATGTTTAATATCTCGACAGGATAGTATCCTACCGCTTTTGCCTATAAATGGAACTCCTGTTGGACCCCTCATCCTGGGCACAAAAGTGCACAACTTTCTGCTGCCGGATAACGTATGTCTATGTCAGTGGAAGATTCAAAAAATTGTTAAGTTTGAGTTGTTGAATTTATCCGTGCCCACTCATAATTGGCGCCTCCCAGCGATTGTTTGTTTTATTTTTTTCCAAAGAAAGAAGTGAACCACGCCAAATCTCGTTAATTTAGATCAAGCTGGCAGTAAAGCGGGCATGATCATCGGAATCGTCTTCGGTGCGATCGTCCTCCTGATTGCTGGCATTATTGGCATCTGCTGTTACATTAACCGGAAGCAGAAGCAAGAGAATAAACTCTATCAACTGAAACTAGCCCAGCTGGAACGCGAAAAGGAGTGCCGATACACTGATTTTCCGAAAAAGTGCGTGACATTCCAAAGTACACATGCCTATAGTCAGTCGGCAGATTAAGGGTGTTAAAGGCAGATGGTACGATAAAATGGTCCTCGTTGAGAACGAAAGTGAGGCAATAAGTGAGACAGCGATAAAGATATAACAAGAGAAATCGCCTGTAATTTTGCGAAGTGGGACCTTTTTGTGTTACTTCACTCGATCGAATCAGCGAAGATTTACGAAGGTGAAAGAAATTCTTAAAGGGTGACGCATTAGCTCTGTCCTGTCTTCTCTTGGTGACTCAGCCGGTGAGGATTAACATTCACCCACAACTCAACTGCAAGGCAAAACTGCACCTTGTACGTACTTGGAAGGCTGAGCTTCACGGAGAATAACGGTTTAGAAGGGTAAAGCTTATTGGGCGTGCGGAGCGCGTCCTTCGCACGAAGGGAAGAGCATTTACGTTTCACTCAAAAGGTTCTAGTTTCTTAAGAATTGGTCATGGAGAACTATCCTACCTACAAATATTTTATGTTTATCTCTGTTATCATCATCCTTTGTAAAGAGCCAAAAAGGAGGTATCTTATTTGTCGTATTTCAGTTGATTTTTGTCGGGGACATGTTCTTTGGTATATATTTTCTTCCTACTACTAGAAATTCTCTTTGGGGATCGTTTTTTGAACATTCTGTTATCGGTCATTTGTGCTGTTTTGAGCGCGGTATCTGCTTTCTCCCAGAGGCTTCATTGTCGTAGCATTCTTTTTGCAGGCGTTGTGAAGACCTAAAATCGCAAACTTTAATGAATGGTATAGTTCGACCTTTCTCTTGCTATAACCACAAATGTTGGTCGATTTGGGAACGAATGTGAGTGGGAATTCTACGTTGTATGTGATAAGAACTCCGAACGTATTCTATCACATGTTCAATTATTGGTTGTCGGTTCGTGATAGTTGAGAAAATAAACCAACAAATTGTGTAACCTGCATCTTCTAATTAGTAGTTGTATTCGAATTCATTGGGAGCAGTGAGTTAGGCGCTGGATATCGGGTATTGAGACTTAGACTCTTCCTGAGTGCCTATCACACCATCTAATGGCCGTTACTTAATAGCGACCTTAAAGACACGTGACTTGAAAATTTATGGCGACAGAAGAGGGCATAATTTTTTTGTTGGGACAGACCTGTACTGCACAGGGCTACTGAGGAACATTAAATTTTGCAAATAGTGGCATGGTTGACCTTGGTCGCCGCTCGAGCGCTTTGATTCTCGCTAAATGTTTGGTACATTGGTGTCTCCAAGAATGTGGTTTTTCTCTCAGGTTATACACCTCATGGACGAAAGCACGACTGGTCGAGATGCGTAGTAGAAAAAGGTTATCGGGTCACGAGTAACGTGCCTTTGTGTGAAGTTAATATCCTGGAGCAACATTAGAACTCTTGGCTGCAGGATTGTCTTCAGCTCAAAGAGATGCTGTGCCATCCAGGTCACTGTTTTTAGTGAAAGTAACAGTGTTTAGCAAGTGGTTAGGTGGGTCATGGCTTATGGTTGCTCGGAAATCGGGGATGAACTATAGTTGTATGTCAGGCTAACGGTTCGCCCGAAAGACGAATAAGGGAGATATCAGGCAGTTTCCAGGTCGTTTATAGGATCATCATTACACACTTCGTGTTGACTGTACGAAACTATGGTTATTGAGGCTAACACTAGCGTTCTGAGTGCTCGTCAAGGGACTGGTTTAGGCGGACCAGGTCCATGATCCGGACCCTAACTCTGCAATGAACCTCTTTGAGCGTTTTGCCAGGATGAGACCCGTGATGTTTTCGAACGGCCGTTGAACCCTTCTCGCCATGAATTTGAAGCTCCAAGAGCAGCTCGTGATCGATGATTTATGATGGGTAATGCTCATTAACAATTTCTGGTTGCGGACTATGAAAGAAGATAACACCGGATTGTTGTAAATGCGGTACTAATCAAGTTGGACATGCAGCAAAGATCTTTTTACGCATTACCCATTTATCTCTTTGTTAATTCTTTTGTTGGACTTGATTCGAGTAAGGCGCTTAAATATGCTATGAACAACAGGATTATTTCAAAAAATACCCGGTATCATCGACGCTTTTTGATGGGGAGATTTGGGAGATACAGCTTATGGTCCGTCACGTAATACTGATTCATATTCAGACGAGGTGAGCTTCGGGTCCGAGCATCTAGCCGATAGGTTAACCCTTGGTTAGTAAGTAGAATGGGCGGGGTTTTTCCTTTGTTGGCATAATAAGTATGTTTCAGGAGCCTCCAGTTTGAAGAGCTTGTCAGGGTAGGTTATCTCTTTTTCCGTATATTGTTCTTCTTTGTTATTGCTATAATGAATACTAGCGGAACAATTGTCGCTCTCCATCAATAATGATAGGTCATGAACTAGATTTTTTTCTATCTCTTAGAAAAAAATTAATTTGGATAACTCAAGAAGAATTGTCGGGAGAGAAATAAAGAGAGAGTATAAGGAAGAGGGTGGATATGAGGAAATTGTAAATGTTGAGATGTTGGCCTTGGAGGCCAAGATAGACACGTGGTGAATATGGACCAAGATTGCATCTTGTGAGGGATATTGTAAGCGCATCGGCTTGTGACAAAACAGGTTAGATGTAGGTCTTTCGGAACTCTGGATATAGATTCGTAAGCTACGGGCCAGTTCTCAAATAAAACCATTGAACTCTCCAACCTACCGTAGAGCATCAAAATTTTTTGAAGTGAGTCGTGGAACTTGAACTTCGTAAAATTCCAATTTTTGCTTCAATACCCTTGAACTGATGCATAAATGGGAAATTCACTTATCGTTAGTATGTGATGAAATAAGGTATGATATCATGCATGATTAGCTGCTGTGCCTGTTAAGTAGCAATAAAATAGAAAATTGGAATCCTTATTTATCGAAGCGAGTTCCAGGAAAGCTCCTTGGCAAGTCGTTAGGCCACAAAGACTCAACCTCGCCTCTCGGAGTAAATCTCATGAGGGCAGAGAACTGTCAGGTGAGCTAGCCTTCCCTACCTGCTGCAAGACATTGGCTGTATGGCATATGAGATTTAAAGTCTTTCTTTTTTAAGAAGTTATAAATATGAACAGATTTTGTAGCTTGCCTTCAGGTTGCCGTGAAAATGCTGCCAGAATATGCGGACGAGATGTCTCGAAGCGACTTCCTTAGAGAAATCGGTCTAATGAAAACCCTTGGATATCATGAAAGGTAACACCAATAATTGTTGCGAAAAATTTTAATCACTTCACAATTTCTTTCTTTCTGGTTCACGTACCGATATTTAATCTCCTTTATTCTTCGATCGAATGCTCATTTTCATTGCACTTTTCCCTTTTGAAATTTCAACCTTACTAGGGAAGACGCCGAAGTGGCTGTTTGAAATTTTATGTACGTTTTCCGATGCGCCTTCGAGCGCTGCGTACGAATCTGTCTTTCGAATCTGCTGCGGAGATCAGCGAACAGTGTTACAGAGGTTTGGAGTTACTGCGGTGAGAAGCATTCCCGCATTGCTGAACCGATAAGGTTGCCTGTCGAGGAGGTTGTGAATCGGAGGCTGAACGGTTGCGCAGTTATGCCTATGTTGTGAAGAGGAAGGGTTCCACTTCTTTGCATACTTGAATTCAAGCATTTTTCTAGGAGTACCCTCAGCACTTGTACGGAACACTTTGGCATGGCTGGAGTTTACCTTAGCGAAAATCAGTTTTTCGCAAAAAATGGGTGCTGTCGAAGTACGCGATGTTGTCCTGGCGCAGTGCGCGCTTGGGCCCTGCCGTGCTCTTGAGCTCTAGGGGCTTTTCGCCTCAGGTCTCGCCTCCAGATAAGGCTGCTCAAGCGAGGCGCCTCTTCCAGTTGGCACACTTCGCTCCCATCAGAAGGAGCGTTATGCTGGGCAATACGAGAAAGCCGGGCGGCTCATGGTGCCACTGGCACTGGGCAGCATGGTCGAGCATGCTCCTCCGTCCGGACGAAGCCTGGTACGTATACCCGATGGACGCTGTCTGCTGCAGACTACCTTCAGGTAGCAGCCAGGGTGCCCCTTGCCTCCGACGGAGAAATGACTACTAGGAACGACGACGCTATGGGTTGGCATCTCCAAGCCCGCCAGGATTGTGACGGGGTAGGACGTCGGAGATATTGCTACCAATAAAGGTGAGTAAGCCAAATGTCCACAGATCCCTTTTACTGAGGGTCCTCTCTCACTGAAAGATCTCTAGATGTGGCGCGACCCCAGGTGGCGGATAGGGGGTAAATCGCGGACCAAAAGCCACCATGTACTTGCCCTGAGACGCAGGTGGATTCAGGGGATGGACTCCCTGTTTCTGTAGTGCTGTGTCGATTCATACCAGCTGTCTCCACTCAGGTGTATCCATGCATGCTTGCGTGTAAGGTGCGCTTGTGTGTGTGCGGTTGAAAGTTAAAGAGTACAGAAGTTAGCGCTTGTTCATAGATGTCCGCAGCAGATTTTGAAGGCATAATTGTAATCAGCGCTCGAAGTCACATCGGTAGTAATATATTTTTCTCCGAACGGCCACTTTAACCTACAATCTTTTCCTGGTTAGGGTAACCTTACTCTTCACGAGATCTATTGGAAATATGTAGTGATTTTAGGAAAGGGATTTTATGCGCTCAATCTGGTCAAAATGACCCATTTTCCATCCTACTCTTCACAAATGTTCAGATTGGTCAACATGCTCGCATGTATCACTGAGTCTGAACCACTCTGTCTCATCGTGGAATACTGTAGCGATGGTGATTTGCTGCGGTTTCTACGTGAACGATGTAAATACATGATGAAGGTAAGCTAATTCTAAAATGACGTGATTAGATGATGATTAATATATCGCTCCATTAGTAATGAGAAGAACAAACGAAACCGCTGTGAGCTCCCAGAAACACAATCTTCGCTGGTCACCCGGGTGAGGATAACGGCCTTCTCAATTGTTGGCCCTTCTTTAAATCGCATCATTTCCAAGAGTTAGGAGCGAACTATGAGAAGGCTACGAACTGCGTTCCTCTGACCAGCGTGCAATGGCTGGGGATTTGCTTTCTCTCTATCTGGTCTTAGAATTGCCACAACTGCTGTCATTCTCCAGCGCGAAACACCTCATTTTATTTGTAACAAAATTTTGGTGCTACTAAGCCTTAGGGCGGAAGTGGTGTAGTGGCAAGTGGCACGCTTACCACGCGAGCGGTCCGGGGATCAAATCCTGGGTCGTGAGTCGCCCGGGCCAACCAAGCCTTCCATCCCTCCGGGGTCGGTTAATTGGTACCAGACTTGTCTGGGAGGATAAAAACACTGACTTGTACATCGGCTGGCCCCCGCAAGTCATTGTATAGGCCACATCGCATTCAAACGCCACTACGAATGTACAAATGGAAGTAGAATGCGTGCCGCATCCCAAAAAGGGATTGATCAACGGCAAATGCTTTATCTTTTATCCTTTTACTAAGCTTATGACCCTATATTCAGCTTGACGCAGCAGGTGTGAACTACCACGAGCCTCCAGTTGATAACAGTTACGATATTGAGATGGTGATCACATTGAAGCAATTGCTAATGTTCGCCGTTCAAGTCAGCTACGGACTGGTACGTGATGCCACAACTTATTCAGAGTTTGCACTTATACATATCTAGTCACGCTACCATCCAGTTCCTTTGTTCTTGTTTATATTGTACCGAAGATTTAATGTTTTTGAAGCTCTCGAGCTTCGCATTTTATTGGTGCGCTTTCGGCAGGCCATCATCAGATCAACTTTAAGTAGAATAATTGTCGGAAATTGTCTATTATTAATGACCTGTCGAGGTCGGGTGCCAGTGGTAAAAATGGGACGTCAACCCTGAGGCAAGACTTCAGTAATTGCGCGAGAAGCTCCAAAAGGTCCGATTGTAAGTCCGATTGTTCGTGACACCAAATTTCGTAAATAAATTTGGGATATGATGTACAGGGGCCTTAGCATGGGAAGAGGACAAAGACATTGAGAGCTCCTCACAACGCGGTTCAACCACGTCTCACGGTCGTCGACGGAAGGCGTCACGAGTATTATTCCGTCTGCTGAGCCATGTGGAACCCTGTTCTTGGATCTCCCTTAGAAGTACTCAATAGTTTCGAGAATGCTCCCGATTTTAGTATTTGCGTCTAGGTCCCTTTGCGGCTCCAACTACTAGTGCTTCGTTCTCGGGGAGTTCTGTACTTCGTTTGCATTCATATATGTTGGATGGGCACTTCTAGAATGCAACCAGATTATTGACGAAGCAGCTTTTCTATACCATATGTGCTCTTTATAGCCTTCATGTACTCTTACATACTTCCGTATTGAGATGTGGCAAGAAGTGTTGTGTTCATTCTCTCCATTCTTTCCCGAAAGTCTCCTTCCGTTGTTCGAAGAACAATACGTCATCAAAATAACGTTTGTAGAATAAAATTATGTGGTTTTGTGGCTTTTGCGGTCTACGTGGTTTTGACCCCCGTTTTGGTTTGCATAAGTTGTTGTGTTGCTGCTCGATGAGTTCCTTTACTTCAATTGCGGAGGATCACATCTCTGGAGCATGGCAACAATTTCTCCCAGAAAGGATAAAACAGCTTGCACTACATCCGCCTTGTTCTTGTGAATACTGTTGGGAGTATTCTCTTTTCGCTCGCACAGACCGGAGCCCTACCCGGGTTCTGGCAGATTCCTCAATTTGATGTGAATAGTTAATCAATCCACGAAGAGATTTGCAAAAAAATCTGAGGGTGAAACTCCAGTTCGGGGGGGGCACTCCATTTTTTCTCCAATACTCAAGATAAGGATTAGAGGGCTCACGACACGTAATCGACTCATTTAAAGTAGACTTCTGATAAATATTGGTGTAATGGGTGAGAAACCCTGAAACGTTTTCACATTTCCGCCTGCCATGACCCAAGGGAACGGTCCTGGACCAGGAGAAAGGACACCTCCGCAAAGGGCTAAGGGTGCAGGAGCTCCAGGGTGGATCACCTGTGCAGAAAAGTGGATGGGATGTGGGCAGGTAGTGTGGAATGTAGGACATCCACCGGTCCTTATCAAAAGTACGCTCGAAATGAGTCGTTCACTTATTATCTTATCCGTAGTGTTCGATAGCCCAAAGAACTGCTCTCTAGTACTACGGATAAGATAGCAATGGAGTGGCCCCCCGAACTGGAGTTTCACCAATCTGAGATTTGCTAAAAAAAACACTGAGGGTGCGAAAGCAGTTCAATCAGTTTGTACTAATTATTTCTGCAGAATCTTCGAATATATACAGCAGAACGTATTCATTCTTTCAGCGGATTTGCCGATTCTCTAAGAACGCTAAGAGGCTTGTCCGAAATCTTAGGCGTACAACAATAAAACACAGTACTTCTTGATGAAGTCTGATGAAGTGTTTTCAGGAATACCTCTCATCAAAAGGTTTCGTTCATCGAGACGTGGCCGCTCGTAATGTTCTCGTTCACGGGAAAAACGCCTGCAAAATTGGTGATTTCGGTCTCTGTCGCAACTTGTATGCAGATAACTCTCTCTACAAAAGCAAGGTACGGATTTGTGATATATTTTGTTGCAAGGAGACCGTACTATGCCTCTGAGCTTGATTTATGACGTGAGGATTTTGAGGATGCCGCAAACCTTAATTTCAGGGTGGACGTTTGCCGTTGAAGTGGATGTCACCGGAAGCGATCCGACATTACGAGTTCTCGGCACAAAGCGATGTGTAAGAATAATTTTTTATTTTGCTAATATAGTAATCTAATCAAATTAATGAGGAAAGCGTGTTCATACTCAAGAACAACTGAGGTTGTTCATTATCCATACAACGTGTAACCTGCTCCCTCATGCTCTGTTCAAACGGATGAGGGTGACGCGGTCATCAAACGTTATTAGTTTGAGAGCATTAAACGGTCCCAATCACACATCCACTGCGATTAGAGGTTCAGCTTACCTATAGCGTCAAAACAAAACCGCACCGTTTTTTGCCATCGTGATCTTTGTTGTCACCTATCAGTTCCGCTTCACGCCTTGGAAACATCCTCACTATTTTCTCGCTGTTTGTTTTTGAAAATTCCTCGTTTCTAGGCACCTGGCGGTCGTCTTTCGATCGGTCGAAACCGATTTAGCAATCACATTAAAATTTTCAGATGGGCCTTTGGTGTACTACTATTCGAGATTATCACGCTTGGTGGCTCACCATACCCTTCCGTCTCTCCTGAAGAGATGCTACCATTCCTGGAGAACGGTGGTCGAATGGAGCGTCCAGATAACTGTCCTGAAAATTTGTGAGTCGTCGATTTATTGATTATTGGGCTTGGCTTTGCATGCAACTTGCAGTAGAGGACCGTCTACTACAGGGCGTTTCATAATTAATAGGTTTAGCAACGATTATACGCAGTTTTCATTGCACTCATAGGTTTTTAAGAAAACCAAACAAAAACAACAATAAATGCGTAATCAACAAACGCTCTCGAACAGTCTTCTCTGCAACCGTGCCTTCATTCCAGGCTTCATTGATTCTACGAGCAAATGCAGAACTCGAGCTCAGCTTGCACTCATGCAGCGTTAGCAATCTTTTTTTGCTCACGTGTAAGCTCCACAGTGGGCTAATACAGCGTTGTACATGAAAATGTACAAGAGTTGCGCGCTTTCAGACTACCTCATGATCTCGAAAATATCAGCAAAAAATCAAAGAGCCGTTGAGCCTGAAAAAAAAACGACGGTTAATTATAACTCAACCTAACAAAATCACCCTAAAATTTTGCATTTCCGTAACAAGCAGCAGGCTGGGGATTTCTCTAGGCCTCTATTGCAGTTGGTTTGGCGGGGCCAGCTTTTCATCCAACTTTTTGGTGATTATTTTCTGGTTTTGCACCGTTTCATAATTATAAGGTCACCTCTGTGAAAATGAGTATCACATTATGAGAAACAATCAAATCTGACTGTGGAACTGATATTTGTTACAAACCTGTTATTCTGTAATGCTTTATATTCTTCTTTTGAAGAAAAGGTCGGGTTTATATTACATTTCTTGGTGCTCAGCGCGGTTCGGGAATCTTTCCAAAGCATCTTAGACAGTCATTTGCTCTATTCATCGATAGTAAAAGAGTCTCCATGACTTCAAATATCCTACAAGTTTTGAACACCCATTAAACTCTCTATAAATGATTAGAGAAGAGTTGTGAGGAACGTCCCGAATAATATTTCCTTTTGAAATCAAAGTCACGAGTAATTCAACGTTCCTGGGAAGTATGAACTGTAGAGCGGTGAAATAAAGCAGCGACATTGTGTGGAATGCGTTAAAAAAGATGGTCCGGGGGCTTACCGCCGTTACGAGGAGAGACAACTTCAATCCGTAAACCTGAACTTAGAGGTTGAATAACGATTAGCCTGCGTTGCGATGGCACCACATAACTAGATGGTTCAGTGAGGTTGACATTTTCTGGATGAAACTGGCTTTACTCAACAGTTTCTGCGGATATAAACACTTTTGAAGTGACTTGCGAAGGTGGCCGATTCACTTCAGCGCTTGCAATTTTAGTTAAGGAGATGTGAAAGGTGTGGGTGCTTTTTGTAATGATGTTGTGTCAAAATTTCGCTTCCATGAACTGCATAATGGACTCCAAAGATTAGCATAGAGCCTTGCAAGGACATCTGGTCTCTCCTTGAGCGGACGACGCCGTCCGCACTACGTATTCTTACAGAGTAGTACAGCTACTCACGTGACTCACTCAATTAGAAGCGGCAGCACTCCCGAAATCCAATTGATCTAAACGGGTTATTCTGAAGATCTGATCGCATTTCTCAGATCTTCCCCATGGACTAGAGTGCGCTGATTGCCAATGGGAACTACAAAAAGGCTGAAACAGGCAACCCATGATGCGTAAGAGTGAATCTACGATCAGCGACGCAAATGGGGCGTCTTGATAAAGGTGTAGTTTGGCATGGTGCCATCAAACGCGTTGCGGTGAACTCGTTCATACGTTTTTCTGAGCTGTTACCTGTTCATGAGTGAAAACCAACGGCCAAAAAGGGGTCCCGTTTTGCGTTTTCTTGACGGATTTTTCTGCTTTTTTCGCTACTGGCGTACCATTGAGCACCACCACGTCACACTAAACCCTTCTTGAATTTATCGTAATCGCTTCCTATATGGGATGACTCACCTTCGTAAATGGCTCTGCTAGGGCAATCAGGACAAGACGCGTCTAGGAGAGAGCGCAGCAGATGAGAGGACACCTGGTGACGCCTGATAAATGAAAAAGAATATATTGCAGCTGCTGCAGCTCACTTTGCAAGGCCCTAGCGCTCTTGTCGGGTGATTTTTGTGCACGAGAATGCCACATTTGTGATTGCCCTCTAGGGTCTATCTACAAACCGAAGTAGACGTTCACAAGACTTCCGCCTGGGTTGTGCCTTCACATGCATCGAGAAATAGATTGGACCAACAAAGGATGGTTGAGAAAGGAAGCAATTTTCTACAATGTGCCTCTTTATCTTACCATGTGTTCTCGTAGGACTTCAAATGTTCTTTACTGAGAGTAATAAATCTAAACATCCCATCAGTCTTATAGAGAAGCTTGATCGCAATTAATATGGCTCTTTATATTGCCTTTTTAGCTACGAGGTGATGTGCGAGTGTTGGACAGTGAATCCTCGGCTACGACCAGATTTCTCAGTGATTCGTCAAAAGCTTGCCTCCCTGCTAGAGGAAATCACTGAGGAGTACAGCTATTTGACTCTTGACGCCCAGAAAGACTACTATAATGTCCAGTACGGAGACCAGAAGGTTAGCTGTTGAGTGTATGCATTTTTTAAAGGGAACCATTTGTTGTAATCATACTGCCCCAGATCTAAATGACTGTATTTAGCCGGACGTAATCGTGATCCCCGAGTCAGAAACGATATCGATCGAGCCGATGAAGAAAACGTTAGATACATCGATGTTATCGATCGACAGCCTTCCCATCGATGACGTGACCACGTGGAGTGATGGAAACTCCACGAAGGACTTTCAAGCTGGCGACGTCGCTAGACGGAAGACTGCTTCGGATGGTACGGACGACTCAATGTTGGGTGTGGATAATTCCGCTTTTAAAGGCGATTCTTTATAGTTCTATGACGTGTATAGTTCCATATTGTTTGAATGTTAGGATTTTGGCATAATAATACACGAGTTGGCCTTAATAAAGGCTTGCCAAGCATTGCGAGATCTCCTCAGGGCACGGAAGGAAACGCTCCCTGGTAACGCCATTAGAACAGGACTCAAGAGACATCATCCACTTCACGTTTAGGGAGGTCTTTCATCTCCGAGAGTGCCTTAAGGGGAGTGTAGTGGTAGTAATACGTATATGATACGATAACACGATACGATCGCTGCGAGAGGCTCACAGCCTTGCAGAGAGGAGAAAGAATATAGTGCACCTTAACTATTTTCCCTTACTAAGCTCAGAGAAACTGGGACCCGATCGCCATCGCGACCGAACTACATAACGAATTGGTCGACATTGAAACTTCTGAATTGTCAGCCAACCTAAAAAGTGCTGTTAAAGGATTACGTCTAGGCGTCATGGGTACTGATAGCTTCTGTTGCTTGAACGATGCATGACATATATTTGCTTCGTACAGATCTTGAGGTCTCATCCGTGTTGTATCAATAAGTGGGCTTGATGTCTGATTTCCGGTTTCGGCACGTCTGCATGCTCATCGTTCCGCCGTCAGTCGCTGCTATTAGCTTCCCTTTTTGAAGGACGAATTCACACTGGAAAGCAACCCATTTCAAATTAACTTAGGATGGTGAGTGGTACACGAAAGAAGGAAAAACCATGAGAAACGGCCCAGAACCCGAGAAATGGGACCCCTTCCTTGCCCGTTGATTTGAGCATTGATGCGACTCTCATCGCTGTGCCCTCTTCAACACTACGCTCTCTCAGCTATCTAATCACTCGCCACGTATAGACCTGCGGCGAGTGATCAGATGATCGGTGGGCGTGCAGCCCACCGCGCCAAGATTGAGCCATGATAGGTCGCCGAGGTCAAATTTTTTTGCCAATTGCGCGTCAGTTCGCACCCTCAGGAGGTCCGTGGGTCCCTCAACTAGGTGAATTACCCCTTCTTCGACCTTCATTCTAATCGTGAATTCTCCTTTGAACGAAGGTCAAGGAAAGGGAAAATTGCATAGTTGGGAGACAGGCGGACCTCCTGAGGGTGCTGACCGACGCGCAATTGGCAGCGAAAGATTTGAGCATGGCTCACTCTTGGCGCGGTTGGCGGGGTACGCCCACCGACTATCTACTCGCCGCAGGTCTATACGTGGCGAGTGATTAGATAGCAGAGAGAGCGTAGTGTTGAAGAGGGCACAGCGATGAGAGTCGCATCAATGCGCAAATCAACGGGCAAGGAAGGGGTCCCATTTCTCGGGTTTCATGGTTTCCTTCATCCCTGCTCCACTGACCACCTCTACCCTCATTTCCAATGAGCCAAGTTTCATCTTATATCCTGCCTTTAAGGATCAGAACGCTCCTGAATCCCCTTCGCTTTTACCACAGTTCCTGTCAAGAAGTAAAGTAGGTAAAGTAAGTGTTGGTAAGTAAAGGTCGCGGTGATTCCAAATGCTTACGTGTATCACCATTTCTCAAGCTGTGGCGTATATTTTCTAATTTCAGGCCTTACAGGTGTTCTATGTTTCATTGTGATTAGATTTACCTTTTTTCAAGATTATTGATATAACGAGTAGTACTTTCGCGTAGCGATTGGTTTTTGTACTGCAGTTCTGATCCTATCGCTCCACCTTGTAAATGTTTTGTGGTGAGGAAACTTTGATGCTTTATGTATAAAGTACAAAATTCCGGATTTAGTTCTAACATTCTTGAAAACAGCGATGAAGCTCTCACATAATAACAGTTTTTTCTTTTTTGTCTACACTGTTAATGCAGAATGAAACATCTTGAGAAATCGCTTCCATAGTGTAGAGCGGAGATTTGGAACGGTGATGGAAGTGACTTCTGGATGAGCGGCGCGTGAAGAATGACACAAAACGGATATGGAGAAATTTTACATTAGACAATTTTATTAGGTCGTGAAGAAAGTTCTTGCGCTTTTCGACCTTGATTTTCAAATGCCTGTATCTCGGCTCATTCGAAACCTTTTTGATTGGAGTAAAGACTGTTAGAATCCACAAACCTCTGCCAATAATAGCTGCGTTGAATCAGCCCGGTAGTGCAGAATACTGGAGCTCTAGAGACGATGAACCCGGCGGAGGTCGTTTCCGCATCATGTTGGTTTTTGAAGCATAACTCTTTGGAGAAGCTATCCAGGTAATCGAGAAAGTGACATTTCATAGGCCAAAGGTCTACTGAAGAAGCACTAATTTGTGACAGCTGGTTCAACTTCTGCAAGGTTGGTTGTGCGATGTGCGTCCGAGCTACCTGTCGGGACGAGCCGGTTCCTTTATAATGAGGAATTTCGAGCATATGTGCCAGAGTTCTAGGAGTAATTTGACACATTATCAGGAGTACTTTTTCCACATTAACAGATCCACCTGGTTACGAAAAGCTAGACCAGCCGCTGACCTTATGAAAGTCACCTCAACCTTCCTTCAGTGAAGTTTCACTTTTGCAAAGTTTGTAGAGCCTGATCGCGGTCGATCACTTCACCAAAGGTTCGTATTCTGTAGCAAAGAATCCGTTCTTTGTCGTGCGTCGCAAATGATCAAAAAGTCAGGTCGTTTTCATGGCATGAAACAAGCTAGAACGCGGCGAACGACCCTTCAAAATGGTGAGCTGTCGCGGCACGCCCTATTTGAATTTTTGGGACTTTCCAGCTCTTCCCGTACAACAAGAAAACACAATGCAAGTGCGATCAGTTTAGGAGGAACCCTCTCAATAGTTTTGTGCAAACGTGCTTCAACCAGAACGTTCGGCTAATCGTTGGCGTTGTCCGACCACCACCCTCACAATCTTTAGGGCTCTCGCTATTCCTTACAAAAGCTTTTTGAACAATTGCTTCAGACCATATTTATTGCGAATCTCAGCCAAGTGCATCTATAATATCTTGACCTGCTTCCTCTCCATACTGGCCTGCTTTGAGCTAGAAAAAGGAAATCATGCAAATTTGCTCTTGGAGTATGCCGTATTCAAGGCTTCAAAAAATGACAACTAAATAATAAGGAACATAGCTAGCCTAGCTGTTAGATAGAACAAGAAAAGCTCTTCAAAACCACATACAGCTCATTGGCAGCTTGCTTGAATTCGTAACAAAATAAAGCGTTCAAAAACGAAACACCAAAAAGCGCAAGAACTTTCTTCATGACCTAATAGATTTCTCACTTTCGCACGAAACCTTAAAGTTGACCAAAATTTCCGAAGCTTTGTTTTTTCCTTACTTAGCCCTCGATATTAGGAGGCTACCACAAAATTAGGCAGTGAAATTCAAAACAAACTGGGAGCAGCCAAAGCTGTGAAAATGGCTAGCATACCAGAAAGCATTTCAGGCTGACCGTGTCGTAGTTTACTTTGGATAGTACACTGCGACGCATAATTATAGTTCCACCTACAAATTTCCCAAAAACTTGAATCTGGGGATGTTTTTGAAAAGGCTCTACAGACAAATTGTGACACATATAAACGCGAATCTGAATATTAACACGGAAATCCAGTTTGAGAAAGCAACAATTTTTTATCCTCATTTTTTCGAAAATACCCGCTTTGCCTATGACGCAAAATCATAGTTCCACCTCATGTTTCTCCGCTGCATTTTGCTTTTACCCAATCAAATTTTGAAATTATTACCCATTCAAGTTCCTTAGCTTATAGCAAAGGCAAAACCGCTGTCAGACTTCCGTAAAAGGAAAATCCTAGCAAAAGAGACGCAGGAATTGTTGAAGTGTCAGCTCACGCTGGAATTTGTCGGGGTGACTTCATAACGAACAAATTTCTCAAGGATGCTACAGGATATGATACTGGGAGGAACCCTGATTACTATCCGACCGAGATAAGCGCCGTATCGTGAGAAAATAATACGACTTTATCCAGCCGGGTACGGAAATCAAAACTTCTTCAAAAGTTAGTGTCTCAATGGAGCAGTTTCACGTGTTTTACAACACGCTCGTGACAGTCCATGTCTGGAAGATAAGAAATACGCTTTTTGTGAAAAGAAATCAGAGAGAAAACGAGCCATTTTTCTCAAAAAGTTTTGCGAAGTAGAGCGAAGTGAGGACACTTTTTTATCTGTGATATTTTGGAACCTCTGACCATCCTCCTGATCATTTTCTTCTCCATACATGTGTGCTACGAAGTAGAAAACCGATCTGAGAAAGAAAAACGTTAAGAGAAAGAAAGACGCAAATCAAAAGTCGCAAATGAAAGAATGCCACCGCTTCACTCGACTTGGCGAACTTTCAAAGAAAAATGGCTCGTTTTTCTCTCTGATTTCTTTTCACAAAAAGCGTATTTCTTATCCTCCAGACATGGACTGTCACGAGCGTGTTGTAAAACACGTGAAACTGCTTCCATTGAGACACTAACTTTTTGAGAAGTTTTGATTTCCTTACCCGGCTGGATCTTCTTCTTCTCCTTAGCGTTAGTCCCGCGCAGTCGCGAATCAGAAGTTAAGTCATAAAACTTACTAGTTCTTTGTGTTTGCGTCGTGTAGCAATATGGGTGTAAGCCCGACACATACATTGTTGGTATTTAAACTAGTGTTGCTTAGGTTAATCGGTAGGACTCAAAGTAGGATATAGTATGGGTTGTTGTTAGTCCACTTGCGCCCCAGTAGGTTACTGCAGAGCCGGCTGGTAGGCTGTTGATGCTTTATCTCTTATTTGGCTCCTGGTTTTCCCCCCTTGGGCGCCCTAAGTCTCCTCCTGGACCCACCGATCCGCAACATGTGCTGAGAAGACCACAAGGCCACCCGATAAGGAATGCGATGGACTAAATGTGCGAGACCCCTTCCGACCAGATAAGGTAGTAATGGTCCATGATCCGTCGAAAACCATTTGAGCTAGAACCGTGCACAAGGTCCCTATGGCAAATCTTGTGATGTCCTTGGTGCAGAAAGCTATTATAATGTTTGTTGGCAGAATATGATGTGCTCTTCAACGCCAAGTTCTGAGCAGTCGATAAGATTTACCGTAGATCAATGCTGTCTGAAACGTGAGGTGCAGTGTCTCATTTTTGGCTACCCCTGTATATCTTACAGTGGACAGCAGAGATTGCAATAAGCAACTGATTAACGGCACGCCCCAGGATCAAATTGGTGTGGTTCCTGCACACGAACACGAATGTCTTGGTACTAAATGAGATGGAAAATGTAAGGAATCCGTCGAAAATGCTTATATAGAAGGAAAGCGGTTACGATAAAGAGGGAGCGCATCGGGGAAGCATGTGCACCACACGAATCAGTTACTTGGCTGCCAGGGAAGCGAGATGTGGCGCTTTCACAACGAAAGGTGCGCTGGTTGCTGAGCAGGACTTCGAAAGCGCTCCGCCCCCAAAAGCGATCCGCCCACTAGTTTACTTGTTGATTTGGACGAGCTGCGTGGCCAGCAGCGGCGCAAATGGAGCATCTCGATTAAAGCGTAGTTTGGCATGGTGCCATCAAACGCGTTGCTTACAATTAGTTCACTTTATTTTGATTGCATGTATTATATGCTTTTACCCTTATTGGACCTAGTGGTACTAAACCCAAATAACGTGAATTGCTTACCTGTAGTACATGGGAGTTTGAAGGGAACGAGCCAAAAGGAGGAGCCCACTGAGTTGGTAGACCCATCCGTAACACCTCACCCTAGCTACCTTATTGGGTGGCCAACCCACATAGTAGAGGGGTTTTGAGGAGCTCCTCCCTCAGTGTGCCCAAGTGTTATTGGGACTAACAGGTATGTGGACTAGTCTCTACAAGTCTACCGGCCATTGCTGTGGCGCTACGACAGCTTTGGCTGGAGGCCCGACCAAATCGCCTCCACTCACCGTGTGAGCTCATCCACCCTTTCAGCTGGTTCGTCCACGTCCTTCTTGTAGTGCAGCCGGTTCTCCTGATTCCTTAATCCAGACTGTCAGCTAGTTGCCACCCCTAGCTAACTACTGTTGGCGGAGAATCCTAGCGCGGTTCCCATCCTTGTTGTACTATATCCTTGACGTCCTTTGGGTTTCGTCCCATCGTTGTCCTTGAACGGTCCGTAAGCCGCGTCCTGGAGGGCAGTGGCAGGGCATATTTTTACCGATTATCGATTATTGATAATCGAACGGGTCCGTTTCGCCATCGCCTGATGCACCATGTTGCGGATCGGTGGGTCCAGGAGGAGACTTAGGGCGCCCAAGGGGGGAAAACCAGGAGCCAAATAAGAGATAAAGCATCAACAGCCTACCAGCCGGCTCTGCAGTAACCTACTGGGGCGCAAGTGGACTAACAACAACCATACTATATCCTACTTTGAGTCCTACCGATTAACCTAAGCAACACTAGTTTAAATACCAACAAATGTATGTGTCGGGCTTACACCCATATTGCTACACGACGCAAACACAAAGAACTAGTAAGTTTTATGACTTAACTTCTAATTCATTCTACTGAACTACTCAACCGAAATCATGAATGAAATATAAAAGGTTAGTAAGAAATTAACTCACGTCGGGTCGCTTCCATCGACCCGCCGCTCGACCACGATAAGTTGGAATACAGAAATCTCGAATATAGTTCTAAGGGCTAGAGCCCTACGAGTCTGCCGAAGAATACGAAGACGGGGAAAACCCGAGACGAAGGGAACACCAGGCCAGGCCGTGATGGTGCCGATGCTACCGGCCCGTGCGTTGCCGCACGATCACGGAGAGATCAGGCTGGGTCATATCGGCAGATGCTCGTAGGCACCGGCGCGCCCAGGGTTCTGTTGGAGCGGATCTTCGTGTTTCGCGACAGCACATGTCCATACCACCGCAGTCGTTGCTCCCTCACCTTCAGCTGGACAGGAGCAGTCTGCATGACCGCTCTGACATCCTCGTTCCTGACCCTATCCAGTCGCGTCCAGCCGCAGGCCCACCTTACCCGGCTGGATAAAGTTGTATTATTTTCTCACGGTATTTTCGCTTATCTCGGTCGGATAGTAATCAGGGTTCCTCCCAGAATCATATCCTGTAGCATCCTTGAGAAATTTGTTCGTTATGAAGTCACCCCGACAAATTCCAGCGTGAGCTGACACTTCGACAATTCCTGCGTCTCTTTTGCTGGGATTTTCCTTATACGGAAACCTATAGCGGTTTTGCAAACGGCTTGGTGCTCGTTAGAAAGAGCAAATCCATTACTTTCACCCCATGAAAAAAGTGCATCACAGAAATGAAAATGAAGTGAGTTATGCCCGCTTAAAGCCCAAAAACTCGCGATTTCAAAAAAAGTGTTCGGCAAAACCCCCCAAAATGTTCGAACGTGTGATTTTCTCGAAAAATGAACTTTGAAAAACGGTTTGGGCTTGTTAGAAAGAGCAAATCCTGTACTTTCACCCCATGAAAAAAGTGCATCACAGAAATGAAAATGAAGTGAGTTATGGTCGCTGAAAGCCCAAAAACTCGCTTTTGCACGAAAAATGTTCGAACGGGACAATTTTTTGAAAAAGGGGACAATCACTAAACTTTTATACTGTTTTGTTAGAGAAATATTTGAAGTTTCTGAAACTTTTTACAGCTTTCCAAAATGTCGCATACGAAAGATTATGGGCCTTCAAAGTTGAAGGTGCGCCTTCTTAGAATTTTGGGTTTTCCACTTCTAACAGAAGTACTTTCCGGAGAGTTAGGCAATCCTT
>MU870931.1:0-20983 GCA_036418205.1 Ostertagia ostertagi | reverse complement strand
GGCCCCAGGTCCTGCGAACGCTGTCATCTCTTCCGCAAAGAGCGTGGCCATACCATCGAAGCCGAGCTTCGCGCATTTTATCAGCAATGGGAGCTACACCAAAGCGTTCCCGTATGACATCATTACGAATGCGATCTAATCGCGTGACACCAGCCGTCCAGCGCAGCATCTTCGTCTCCATCACCCCAAGGCGGGCTTCAATATCCCTGCTGGCTGGCCAGCATCGAAATGAGCGGTACTGACGGTCAAAATTTCAAATTCGATTACAGAGCTGCCTACAGACTGGGGAAAAGCAGTTAAAGGCACTGTCAAGCCACACAAAGTCAAGGAGACCGACTTCCGCTGGGCGGGGCGTTCCTGAAAAAGCAGCTTAATGGTACAAGTTCATAACTAGCTTAGGGGGAAGCCTACACAGCAGAAACATACAAGCACACCTGCGAGGCCCGCCCACGTTCGAAGGAGCGTGTCTTGACGTGGACAGCGTTCCCTAAAAGTCTCATAATTGAGTTCCGAGAAGTTTGGAGACGGGGGAAATTGCATAGAAGTCGGCGAAGGAAATGAGGTCAACTGCTACTACTAGTGGGTGGGCGTGCACCAATATGAAGGGAGTTTCCCACGAAGCTTGATTATTCGATATGGAGAAAGTCCAGAGACCGGTGAAAATGTGGGTAGAGGTTGGCGAGGAGGAAAGGATCACATGCTATTAGTGTGTGGTGCCTGCACCAAAGTGGGCGTGCTTTGCATTCGGATTATAAATGGTTCGGAGACACTCCACGACAGGGACAAAGGTGAACGGTGATCGATGAGAGAAGATGGTCAAAAGCCATCTGTAGGCGAGGCAATCAACGTGGCAGCGGAGCTTAAACCCAAAATCGAAGTATGGTCCAGAGGCAGCACAGAGACCGGAGAAGAGCGCACATAATTTAGCTTGAAAGGTCAAGTCAAATATTCTTGTTGTTACGGTTGGATTTGAGAATTTTCGTAGCACCGTTCGAAATCGTTGCAGAACTGGAAAAAAAGGATTTTTTCAAAACATTGTAATGCTATTTCTGCACCTAGTAATTCGCTGCTTACTGACGATGAACTTTGGTTCAACCGTGATCTCATACTCGCAGTGTACAATTTTTTTCACAAATTTTACAAATATTGACCGTAAAACTCGAGGTAAAAGTAAGGGTGTCGCATAGGCCCATTCTGGAAGGCTGCTCTTCTATGTGATTGGCTTAGATTAGGCGAGCTAGCGGTACACATCTTACATGGTTTTGGATTTCCGATCGAAACCAGGGTCAACCCTATCGTTGTTACTCTTTGGAACATTTTTTACGACCCCCCCCCCTTCATGGTGATTTGATACGACCCCCCTTGTATGTGACACTTGTGTAGAGACAGTGTTTACCATCAATATTTATTTCTACGTAAGTCATCAAAGATGAAACTTTAGCAAAATCCACGACAGATATTCATCGCTGCTTCCAAACACGAAAAAATGAGATGCATTCAAAGATATCCGTGTACTCCAAAGGGTTACCAAACTAGGAGATGAAATAAACTGAACCAGTGACCGGAATATTGACAACATTACCTGATAAAAACTTATGAGAAGTCAGAAAAAATTATCGCTCCAATTGAAATACTGAAATCCTTCACGTTCTTCAATTGCAACACAATTTTTACACCCCTCTTTCTAAGGCTATAACTTCCTTCATATTCGAGCTTCTGCGCCGAAGTGATTTGATTTGGAAAATTCAAATTATTCTCTCTCCAACCATGGGTAAAAATTCTTCGAAAGTTAATTTAATAAAAATTTAGTACGTTGTTACTTTTTTCTGTGCAAAGCGACTTTTTGACCTTCAAACGATCATAACTTCCTTCAAAGTCATTCATTTGGGAAGCTGAACACGTATAATAAACTACAGGATTCAAGCTTTCTAACGAGCACCCAAGCGTTCCTGAAAGATCAGCAGTTCAAAAATTAGTCCCGTTGTTACTTTTTATTTTGAGGGGTATTCTTCAAGCCATTTTCTCGAAAACGCGAGTTTTCTTAGGTTTCACTGCCCGTAACTTCTTGGAAGACCAATTTCATGTTTAATTTAGGATGTGCTAGAAAGCTCCGAGCATGCGCTTGCACTACATCCCTTGCCTTGGTGCGCGCCACGCCTCGGGCGCCCTTCTAATTCGCTGATTCATTTGAAAGCTCATTTAGAGGGAAGCGTGGTTTATAGATGCTCTAGTCAGTCATCTTACGAAAACGTAACGTGCTGGCTATTATCCGATATTACCAAGAATCCCACTGTCGGCCACCGAGAGGGTACGACCCCCCCTCCAAGCTCAACTGAGTACGACCCCCCGTTGTTACTCGTAACAACGTAGGGTTGACCCTGATCGAAACTCATTCAAAGTTGCCATGTACGGCCTTTAATGAACCTCGGCATGTATGTTTCCAACTTTCTTTCTGTTGGACACGACGTTGATAAAGAAGCTTTATGGAGCCTGCAAAAGCCTAGTCAGTTAATGACAACCCGACCAAATGTCGCCGCCACCTTATAGAAGTTCAAAATCAACCAAAACATCGCAGCCCAAGATTAGACACTTACCCCAATTAAATTCGGCCTTTTAGCCCAGCCACAAGGCACAGCACCAGCTGCAATCCAGACTCTTTCCAAAGTTTTTTTTTCATTTCAAAGCATTACTATTCATTATTATTATACAGTATTACCTGTCCTATTTCTTACCTTACTGGAATATTCTAAAAGCGGAGCTCACGATGAAGAAAAGCTCATTAGAAATCAAGATAGAGGTGGGCAGTTGCGCTGAGACGAAGAAAAAACCATGAAGAAAATGGCCGAGAACCGGAGAAATGGCGCTCTGTTGCACTCTCGCAGTTGGATATTAGCCGCCAATTTGATGCTCTCTGTCAAATAGCCAGAGTGAGATGGTGAGGATTTGTCACCTGCCTTTCCACCAGTTATATTTCCCTTTATCGACCTCCGACCTTATCGTGGGATCCTTCTCTCTCCTCTAAAAATGTGTTCTCATGGTTCAGCAACAATTTCCTACCTCCATTCAGGCCTTATGCAGCGAAGTAATTAGTTTTTCTCTCAAATTAAATCTTCAACACCCTGCAGTCAACGTGAATGGATATAGCTGATGACCCATTTTATGACAGTGAAGCGGTACTGGTTGGCAACTTCAGTGATCACTTTAGCATTGCGTATGAGGTCATCTTTGCTATAAGCCAGGGTCAACCCTACGTTGTTCCGAGTAAGCAACGGGGGGGGGGTCGTACCCTCTCGGTGGCCGACAGTGGGATTCTTGGTAATATCGGATAATAGCCAGCACGTTACGTTTTCGTAAGATGACTGTACTAGAGCATCTATAAACCACGCTTCCCTCTAAATGAGCTTTCAAATGAATCAGCGAATTAGAAGGGCGCCCGAGGCGTGGCGCGCACCAAGGCAAGGGATGTAGTGCAAGCGCATGCTCGGAGCTTTCTAGCACATCCTAAATTAAACATAAAATTGGTCTTCCAAGAAGTTACGGGCAGTGAAACCTAAGAAAACTCGCGTTTTCGAGAAAATGGCTTGAAGAATACCCCTCAAAATAAAAAGTAACAACGGGACTAATTTTTGAACTGCTGATCTTTCAGAACGCTTGGGTGCTCGTTAGAAAGCTTGAATCCTGTAGTTTATTATACGTGTTCAGCTTCCCAAATGAATGACTTTGAAGGAAGTTATGATCGTTTGAAGGTCAAAAAGTCGCCTTTGCACAGAAAAAAGTAACAACGTACTAAATTTTTATTAAATTAACTTTCGAAAAATTTTTACCCATGGTTGGAGAGAGAATAATTTGAATTTTCCAAATCAAATCACTTCGGCGCAGAAGCTCGAATATGAAGGAAGTTATAGCCTTAGAAAGAGGGGTGTAAAAATTGTGTTGCAATTGAAGAACGTGAAGGATTTCAGTATTTCAATTGGAGCGATAATTTTTTCTGACTTCTCATAAGTTTTTATCAGGTAATATTGTCAATATTCCGGTCACTGGTTCAGTTTATTTCATCTCCTAGTTTGGTAACCCTTTGGAGTACACGGATATCTTTGAATGCATCTCATTTTTTCGTGTTTGGAAGCAGCGATGAATATCTGTCGTGGATTTTGCTAAAGTTTCATCTTTGATGACTTACGTAGAAATAAATATTGATGGTAAACACTGTCTCTACACAAGTGTCACATACAAGGGGGGTCGTATCAAATCACCCATGAAGGGGGGGGGTCGTAAAAAATGTCCCAAGAGTAACAACGATAGGGTTGCCTGCTATACAGCTCCCCGAAAAGAGAGACTGAAGAAGTTAGTCGGCGCTCACTTTTCAATCTGCAACTTTTTGAATAGATTACAGGTCGGTGAATGGACAAACGGACGAATCCGAAGTTTCTCGGTCGTTTTCTCGATAGCTACATTTGAATTTCTCCACCAGGCTTGGCGGAACACCCACATCGAGCTCAGTAGACATTCCAGAACACCATTCGTCTCCCACGCTGCAGTCCCTTGAAACGGAAACCCGTTGCTAACATTGACTTGTTTTTACTCTGCTCTCTCCATATTCCTCGTCGATGTACCTGAATGATTAGTTAAGCTGCTTCCTTTTTTCCCTCTAATGAAATATTCGTAGAATCAACTTCCGGCACTTCCTTCCTTTAGCGCTATGAATATGAAAAGTTGTGCGACGCCAGTTATAACTTCACCATCAAAACAAAAAGCTACCTTATAAACTCACTTAATAAGCAGACTAGGTTTGGGCGTCTGTCCTCTACTTGTCCAGTAACTTAAAAGCGTCGCAGAAATACTCATGACTTATAGGGCGACCCACCTCACTTATAGGATAATTTGTGGGATTCTATGTTACGTCCTAGTTGTGGTTACTGGCTTTCAAGGATAGGTATTTTGGTGTGCAGATGTCGTTGTTAAGCTGCTGTAGGAACTTGCCTATCAGTTTTCGTTTTGAGCTTGACAGAGGTAAGCCAGAAAAGAAACGTTTGCTAACAAGGTTATCGAACGTTTCTTCTCTGGCTTACCTCCGTCAAGCTTGAGATTTTGTGTCTGGCTTACCTCTGTCAAATTTGAGATTTTTGTTATTGATGAAGGGGAACCTGAGAAAAAAAAGCATTGTGGGCTGTTTTCAACGCTGCGCACTTTGAGAATATATGATTTTGTAAATACTTTTTTGTAGTCGTCAAAATGGCCATATTGCATTATTCTGCCCATTGCTCGTACTGCTTTTCAATCACCACAGGCTTTGATTAGTGGGAAATCGTTGAAGCTGCGACGCGGGGAAAAACTGCAGGGCTGCTTGAAGTGAGTTGCTGGAATAAAATAATTTACCTGAAGCTCGCGGTCAGTTACTTTTTGAAGTCATTGTAATATCATAAAATGTGGAAACGCGTAGTCGCATCACATACCAAGGGAGTCCACGTATGAGAAATTGTATTTGGATCAACCTGGTGTGACGAAAATGCTTTGCTAGCTGTTCCTTTCAAGCAGACCGACCGAGAACAGCCTCATAATTGGCCATTTTCGGGAATAAACTCGAGCAGTCTCGAGCATGCTTTTAGAATGCCTTTCTCTAATTTTGAGTTGAGGAAGATTTCAGTAAACTGTTTTCGCACTACGAAATCTTAGGCAATTTCAATATCTATATTCTACATGAAGCAGTTCCACTCGTGAATGTGAAGTTTTTCCATGTTAATTTCAATAGCTGTGTCATTAAGAAATCCTTTGCTTGCTTCGATGCGAGACGGTATATAGAAACAATTGTTCTACTGGCAGACAGTATTGAATTCTGAGCAAATCTGCATCGTTCAGACAGCGAGCTAGGTTGAAATTGCATCTGAGCGTTTGAAAGATGAATTAGCTGGCGTGCTTTTTCTTGCTCTGGTGTTATTCATCTTTTCTGTTTCAGTAATCAAAAGAGAGCGCTATACTCAATTTTGGCAGCCTATGCACGCAATCCGTTTTCCATGTTTTGTCCGTACCTAATCTTTCAACCGTTTTTTTCCTGTTTGTATGCAAGTTTGTCTGTCCTCACTCAAAATGAAGTGAGTGATAAGGCAGGCAGTGGAATAACAGGCCGCTAACAAATCTCGGTAGCTCGCAGGGCTTGCCCTATCAATGTTTTGCAATGGCATGATTGTGATAACACCCCAACGGCTATATAAACACCTACTTAGCACACTTCGGTCATTCCACAAAGTGCTGCAGTGGCAGCTGAAAAGCTGTGGGTGGGGGAGGAGAGAGTGAGATGAGGAGGAGGAACACATCGCTTATGCAGGAGAGGAAGGTTCCGGCGATAGCCGGGCTACCAATCTGGTGAATTAAAAACTGATACAAAAAGTTGAAATAATTGTTGTTCTGTCATATCGCTTAAACCAAAGCGGGGTTGAACTCTTTCATCTACTATGTCATTTGGCGTCAATAAATGCAGAAGAGGCGTTGAACGTGACGCACAGGTAAGACGACATCGAAATTGATTCCTCCTGCTCTGCTACGCCTTTCTCAAGAAATTCAAAGCGATGTTGTGGATCAATTGCTTTTTGCGGGGATCCAAGCTTCGTCTTACGAAAACCTACCCAGGTAACCCTAAGTACGAATGCCTCGAAATTTGTGAGCACGGAATATCCGCTAGCAGAAGTTTTTCATGACGAGGTACTCCAGCCTTTCAGAAGTTCGAAATGAGCCTAACTCAAATTGCTTTTTGCTCTTGGACAGACTTGGAGTCTTCATAGTGTTTGTGTGGAGTTTGCATCGTTTTTTTATTTCGGAGTACGCCAACTTCCAATTTAGAGCGTTTTTTTGCTTATAGTGTTTGTTATTGTATAGTACCTGCAACTCTCTAGTCTTCATCTACTACATTTTTCATGTTGGTATGCGACCTTATAGCCGTGTGCAAGTCGTGTAATAGCGGCCATTTACGTTACGGGTGAACTGTCGGTATCTATTCGAACGTAAATATCAGATGGAATGCTTTCATTACCGTGAGGTATATTGTACGGAGATGGCCGTAGGTGATTCTTAGTTCCCCAGGAGAACTGAACTTATCAATAAAGTTGCAGCGCAAGAAAAATTTAGGGAAAAAAGTGTGCGGGACGGCGCTTACTCGTTATTACGCAATTGTGGACTTGACTCTCTAATATTATACACTGCGTTTCATAATTATAGGTCCACCCTAAATTTTTGCTACTCCAAAGTTGCTGTGCATTTTTTGGAAATGCTGCTATCACCATTAGATTCCTCGTCATGGAAAACCCTCACAGTGTTTTTCTGACAAAGTTCCTCCCTCAAGTAACCCAATTAACTTTTTCTGAACGAATTTTCACCGTTTCGTGAATATCGGGCTACTCATAAAAAGTTCCCATTTCTCGTGATCAGTGAAGGAAATAAGGGAAGCGGGGATATATCTGAGCTCAGTCGACATCGAGTTTACCGTACCTCGTGTTACTCGCCTCTCTTCCCAGTAACAAGCTCAAGCCAGAGCACTTACTGAAGTGGGATGGCAAAGGAGCAAAATTTCCTCCCAAGCCGGCCGGCTCCTACGACCTAAGCAACTAAGTGCGAAATCCTGGTCAGTGCGGGGAGAAGAGTAGCTTAGGTAAATGAAGACCGCGTTTCCTTCAAGATTTAGGAGGAACTGGGCGTTTTCTCTCGAATTGTGTAAGGGGTCCGAACAAAGTTCGTGCTGAAATACGGCCTTCCGTGAGCAAAACCACCGTGTGGTGTGTACGTCAGCGAAGCAATACATCTTCAGCGGATTGATGAAGAGCGTTCCAAGATTATTTGAGCGCTTCAAGATCGCACGTCTCCATTTCAGCGTGGAAAAGGGCGCAACTTTATGAACGAAGGTTTGGCTGTTCAGACCCTTCGCGATCTTGGACTCTAGCTCCTTGTTTCGTGCTACAGGTGATCTGAGATCGACGTGAAAAAGTTTATTCTAGGTGGATCTGATAGAAAAAAAGCGTACGGGAGGGTTCCGTGGAAATCGTAGATGGTTTTGATGTAAGGTAATTTTGGCGAAGAATCCCTTATGGATTGAGGCTCTTTTGAACGACTGAGCGGCTAGAGCTCGTGTTTGTTTCCTTTCAAGAGGATTCCATAGGGTATCGTGAAGTTCTTCTGAAGCGACTGTTACCATCTTTCCGACAACAGCTCCCTCGAACCTTGATTTTTACGCACGAT
Organism: Ostertagia ostertagi; assembly: GCA_036418205.1. NCBI lineage: Eukaryota > Metazoa > Nematoda > Chromadorea > Rhabditida > Trichostrongylidae > Ostertagia > Ostertagia ostertagi. The sequence continues at coordinate 12,760 of MU870931.1, read as the reverse complement.
AACGCGGCTGTCCATGCCGGTCCTTCCACGCCAGATGGAATTGTGGGAAAAAATATGGCAGTTACCTGGTGGCCAACATGTTAGCTGAATCAGATTCCAATAGAGAATCATAAGGCCTTAATTGCTATAAAGTTCCACAGCAGAGAAAAGCAAAATGGAACAACCGAAGAGCTGAAAACGTCGATCATCAGCGCACAGACAAATTTCGATCCTACTGTAATAGCTAATTTGATTACCAGCATTCCAAAACGTATTATTGTGTTCCTTATGACTATGGGAGGACCATCCCATTGTTGAAAATTTGTGACGTTTTTTTGCTATAATAAAATCTCTCGAAAAGTGATCTGTAGTCATATTCGCGAAACGGTGAAAATACGCTCTAAAAAAGATATTTTAATTATTCTTAATCAAGATTTCTCCAAAAATCGAGTATCAAGGTTTTTCGTTATGGGGAAACTATTGGTAATAGCGGCATTTCCCAAAAATGCGCAGCAACTTTGGAATAGCAAAAATTTAGGGTGGACCTATATTTATGAAACGCAGTGTATATTCTAGTATTAAGCGTAATGTGTCTTCCAGCTATTTTTCTTGTTCAAGGCAGCGCAGAGTTTTGTGATGGTTTGAGACACCACTTGGTCGATGTGCATCATTTTAATATTGCCTGTTGGGATGTACTGAGTATGTCTGCATAAGGCTTTCTTTGAAGTGTAAGGATCTGTAGTCCAGTATTGATTCTGCCAATATTAGGGCTTTGTTCGTCGCACCGTTACGACCCATTACTCATGTTCAAACTCAAAGACTTGCCTGAGATTTAGGTAGTGCCGTCCCTCGGGCGCACTTTCAATCTCTGTGAGTCTTTTGCTCTGCCTAAAGCGTAATAGAGTGTTAGGCTTTTCCACATCTAGTTATGGCACGCTCCAACGACAAAAAGTTTCACTTGCGTTGTCGTTTCCGCCTGGGCGCTCCATAGAATCGATGTAGGCATGCAAGCATTTTATGGAAAGAAAGTTCCATTCAATTGCTTATTACTATTATTTATTACTGTTGTGCTATGCTATTTTACGTAATACGCCTAGTGTATGAAACAGTTGTCTGTTCCTGTCATTTTCTTTTCATGAAAATGTTGTGCATGTGAGGAACTTGCCTCTTTGATGAATCAGTAGGTTGCCCTTCATCAATGAGAGGCTTTGGTTGTAACCTTCCTATTTACTTGGTGGTGGAAATTGCTCCTCAGAGAAACATCCGCTCTCGGTAGGATTTGCATGCATCACGGTTCCGTCATGGCTTATGATATTCACTTATCATGGTCTCTATTGAAGCTTCTGGTTCATGCTCCATGGAATACTTCGCAGTAATGGTAATGTCTGTAACAGCTCTGCTACTATGTAGAGACATACGTCTTGAACTGTCATACTGTTTTGGTTGCCCGATTCAACAATCGTTTACCCTCTTTCGTCCCTACCTCCACAGTGGAGTGGTTTGTACGAGGGTGCATGGTTACGTTTGCCGGGCCCACTTGTCCTTCTTTTCGTCAACTGCATCTAGCTCAGCATCTTAAACAAATGTTTTTGTTAGGTGTGAACAATACTACGGTACTTGTCACATGTGCTCGGAAGCGTCACACGTGTGTCACTTCTCTTGTCCTTCTCAGGATGCGAGCATGGAAATGACAGTAGGAAATGTTCTGCGAATTACTTTCGCAAAAAGTGAAAGTTTGTCGAGAAGGCTAGAGGACGTCCGTTGGTATTAAATGCCCATATGGTCTTCTTGTAGCTCACACAAGCCTCCTTAGCGTTGTTTCTGTGTTCGCGCTAATTCTGTGAATGAGGCTAATCGAATTGTGGATTAGATTCGTTTCCAGACATATTGAGTTTTCTATGCGAAAACACATACTAGTGCTGACTGCCTTTTCCCATCTCAGTTTGTTTTAGTTCTCGTAGATTTTATTTTTAGTAGCTCGTTAAAGGGCTATTTTGATATTTGGAGATCATTTTTCCTAGGTGCTTTCAAGATAGCCTAACGTTTTGAGCTCTTTGGAATGGGTGCAGGTCTCAGTGGACAATGTGAAATTTGAGTGGGTAATATTTTATTAATTGGCGTACAATTTGTTCGCAATGAGCCGATCAAGCTACATGTAGGCATTTCTGCGCCTTTGGAATTGTAAACCAACGATTCTTTTGATGAAAGGCCCCTAATCGTGGAACCTCGAACATTCGAACATCCAACCTCACATTAGTCCCTTTTTGTACAACCAGTTTGGCTTCACGTTAGTGCCTCACTCGGTAGGCGAGAGCCATCTGGAGTTGCACAATAAAATTCTCCTCTCTTGAAGTTTTCGGTTGGTTACACCAATTTTCACCCTCTTCAACACCACGCAGAAATTCTGCACCTCACGGAGTGGCAGAGTGCATGCTTGAAGAATGCGTGGTACGTCGCACAAGAGTCGGAGACGCGTAAGGCGGCGGTCTTTGCAAGGCGCATGTGTTAAAGCAACAGTCCAGGCAGGGTGGGCGTGGTTGGAGACGACGGCAATCCCCTCGGCCGATTCCCACTTCGGAGCTGTTCAGCCCCTAGTCAAGAACGTAAGAAGTGTGACTGAACAAAAACTCACCTTGGAAAGCCGCTAGGAGGGAGCTGAAGTGGGCGTGGTCGGAATCGGCCGAGGGGATTGCAGTCGTTCTCCGACCACGCCCACCCTGCGTGGACTGTTGCTTTAAGGCTTCGGGGTTGACATCTTGCAAGGAATGCTGTACCACTATAATAATACTTCCACCTATGGTTCCCCTTTTACGCGGCCTGCAGGAAGTGTAGCTTTCAACCATTGGTGGAAGTATTATTATAGTGGTACAGCATTCCTCGCAAGATCTCAACCCGAGTGCGTAGCGTTACTCCTCCTGAGGCCAGGTCACCTAAAATTGAGACGCCGTTCATTCGCTCGGAGCAAGCTTAGGACTTAGGCCCAATCATAGGCTTAGGCATAAGCCAATGTGTAAGCATAAGCCTTAACCTAAGTCTAAACCCAAACTTAACCTTAAGCTTCAATGATCGCGCAACTGTGGTGACCTGACCCCAGGAGGAGAAAGTCTCGCGAGCTTCTCCTGCGGCTCTACTTTTACGAAATTTTATCGACCTTAAGCATGGTCGAACTAGGGAGAACCTATTTTGAAATGCAGTCACAAGGCGAAAGAAGAATTGGTTTTTAACTGGGAGAAAGAAGGTTTTAATGCGCGATTTTTTCTGACCACCTATTGACTTTTCCGGCATTTCAACCCACTGTATGAAATTTGACACCACAAATCAGCTTCGTTTAATTCATTGCTTCCTCCTCTACAATTTTAAGCACACTTGGTTATCAAACCTTTTGGTTAGTTTTTCCAAACAGCATACATAGTTGCTACAATGTCCGACGACGTGCGGACATGGCGGCATAGTTGCCGCGCTGTCGTGGTGGTGTTCAACATATTTTTTTTGCGAAGTAACACCCACAGTGGCCTACCTGATCAATTGGATAGCACATGTAAACGCTGCCTTCCGTGGCTATTGTCTCAATTTTTCTGGAACCTATTTTTGAGCTTCCTTCTTCATCACTTCTGATTAAGGTCTTTTGAGCGCCAAGTACAGTAGAGTATATACCAGAGGATAGGCGATAGCGCACTACCTCACTTCGAGTTTCACCCGTCGTTCACTGTACTCGCAGTGCCTCTTTTTATTCGAAGATGATCCAAACTACACCTACCCGCGACAGGCAATTACATTGCTCTACCGACGTCATCGAAAATGGGTGCGCAATCTAGCCGTTATATGCCAGAGCGCTTCTGGTCTGTTATAGCGACAGTACTGACAATGCGACATCTCTTTGGAGGACGGTCTACAGAGTAGAGATTTAAATGCGTAGTTTTTTCACATAAAGAGTGTGCGAACCTCATTTCTGCTTCAGTACGGTTTTTGGGGTGATCAGGAAAAATAGAGCGCAGACTTTCTTCCCTTTTTTGCAGTGATTGTATATGCTCGTAGGCAAGACCATTAATGCCGACAATCACGCCCAGTGCGGCTGGCATGCCCAGAAAATTGTCAGTGGCTCCTCTTTTTAGGAGCTCGAATAATCCCCTCTCAAGTTTGGTGAAAGTTGGCTTGATCTAGTAGGTTTTCCCAAAAGTTCGTGCCACTTTTGGAACATTTTTTTGAGTTAACATTATCTCAAAACGAAGCAATATCCATCATCAGTATGCAGGCCGTCACTATCAGTGACTTGTTGCTATCGAATCACCGAGGAGTCCCTAGAAGGTCAGCAGTTGCAAGCTGATAAAGGCGGTGACTTCCATTTCCAGATCCTTCCTTGAATCGTATTTTCTGCCTGTAGGATGACTCCTTAGCAGGAAGAGTAAGTGGCCATCGAAAAGAGGCTGATCACCGCTGCGCTGTGAATTAGTAGGTCTTCTCAACTAGGTCTCGGAATATCGAGCCGTGTCATTTGGAACATGTGATCTCGGTTGTCGTGGAGCGGACGTACTTTATTGAATTTTAAACGTATTAGTTGGAGTTTTGTAACCAGCTTCAGGCGTTGGTTACAGGAAACCTGGCCTGTTACAAGGCCGGAGTCGGAGAGAAGTTCTCAGCGGCCGGTTCGCGATTTGCTTTTCATAGATGGGCTAAAACGTTTGCTGAATTTGGGAGTTTTCCAGCCCCTTCTGCAGATGCTGCATAGAACAAACACTTTTCACCAGCAGTAGCGGTAGCCGCCGTGTAGGTAAGGAACAGGATAGAAGATTTTAACTGAACTCGTGTCACTCATGTGATTACGTCAATTCATAAAAATTTTTTGTCCAAGCCTCTACAATTTTTTAAGGAAGGCAGACCTCTATCAACCAAGCACCTGAAATGTGTGAGTGTGGCGGTCACATAGCAAAATATTTCGTGCGGGTTGCATTTGATAGAAGAGCACAGCAGGTCCAAATCGGCTACCGATCGAGCTCTCTGGTCAGGCTGTAGTCTTCGAAGCGAAGCAGTTCTCACTATTAAAATATCGTATGTGAACGACGATATGGAGTGCATCGCAAAGCGACTGCTACTCCGCCCTCGACAGATTTGTGGCTCGGTAGAAGGTCACAAATCTGATCATAAAAATATGGCTCATTTTTTCGATTTTGAATTGGAAGTAAGCTAGGACGGACTGGATTCGGGTATAGGTTACTCCACGAAGTAGGCTCTTCGTTGCCCACTTGCTCGTAATCAGAAATCACGAAGTGAAGTTCTGGCATGAGGTGCAAAAAAGTTGAACGAACTTCATGGAACAACCCAATAATATATCTTTGGAGAAGCACCCAATTCAAAAATCCGTCTATATTGACTTGTTTGCATACCTAGGGTGTGAAATTGCGCGTAATGTGGGCAAGCCGTCTCATTTCGTTTAGGACCTTTTTTCTGAGAATACTGTATTGGAGAATACAAGAAGATCTATCTTGAACAAGGCTAGATAGCCTCTCCCAATGGAAATGCTTGTTTCTGTAGCGAGATACTATAATATATGAACAATTTTTCTGTTAGAGCTTCTTTTACTTCTTGAAATGACACGGTAACCAGTTAAACTTTGTTCCCGTCCTTATTTATTCTCTCTCTTGTCCCTCTGCCGCTCGCCATTCTTACAATTATTGACCGTCGTTGCGGGTGCAAGTGTAGCTGGCTATTTGTTAATTGGATCCGACATCCCGATTCGCCACCTGTCACAAGATAACTGCAATACAACGATGTGACCAATTTCGTACGGTCGTTAGATAGAGTTTGTGGATATGCCAGTATAACTCTTTTAATTTTAAGGCTTGCAAACTGTGAAGGACTTTTTGAAAAGGGTAAGAGGTCCGAAATTTAGTATTAGATTATTTCTGACGCTACCATTAGCGGTAATTTCCAGAGTAAGAAGGAAATTCAAAGATGCGTGGCATATAGCGGATTGCTATTGAGACGCTTTCCTAAAGTATCGCGGACCTCGATTCTAAAAATAAAATATGGCATTAGAGAAACTGGCATCACATTTATCTCATCATGGCTATCACAATTAATTGACCGTCAGGCAAATACTTTAAACGCCTTTGGTAGCGCAGTAACCGGGAAGGAAAATGAAATTTAGAAAGATCGTTACTTCAGACGGAAAGAAGCGCACTATTGAGGGCGGGACAACAAGCGGATCTAGCTTCGGCCGCTAACATTCTCATCTTCTTTCGGCGCTATTTCACAGATTCAACAGACCTCACAATTCATTGTCTACTAAGTACTCAGTCCACTGTAGGCATTCAGCAAAGGGGGGGGGGGAAAGGGGTAGGTGGAAGGAAACGAGAAAGTCATTTCCTTTCACATTGCGATGGGAACTTAATAGCATGACGCTACGTAGAATCACAGCTAATTACACAGGAAACTATTGTGATCACAGCAAATCTAGAAATTATGCTAAGAGGACGCTCAGTGCAATATGACAGATACAGTAGGTTTGTTTTGATCAGACGGCGCTGGCAAAATTGAGTGTTAGGCAGTGAAGGGATATACTTGCGGATACTGTATATGTAGAAGGGCAATCTGGGTATTTTGCAAGTGGCCAAGGTGAATTATTATACGACGATGAATCGCTGAAGTCCGACATGGACAATTTTTTTTGCCCATCTCCCTCTATAGATAGGAAAGTTCTCAATAGCGGCTTCGTGGATGCACATTGTGGAGTTCCGTTTCGAGGAGAAACACACGAGTAGTTCATCGTAAAGGCATCCTGTCGAACGTGATATTCCGTTGCAGTGGCCATTCTATCGTGGATTCGCTTTTTCATGATGTTTCTGTTTCTTTGAATTAGTGAGTCTATGTAAACACTGCATAGTCTGGAATTCCGGTTGAGCTGGCGTCGCTCAGTATCAGGACAGAGATTGGGAGGAGTTAGGGTATAAGTACAGCGTTTACTGAGTGTGAGTTGTCCTAGTTCTTTTTTTTTTGCCTGACCCTATTTTCCCTTATAGCGAGAATTAAATCAGCTCCACTCGGTCGGTGGAGTGTTCTGCGAAGCAACTTAAAACACGATATCTACACGCAATCGCAGTTTCACACGAATGTTTGCCTTTTTGTATTTACGACATCAGTACATTCTATTTCAAAAGTAATGTTTTTGAAATTTCTGTGATATCGCTAGATGGGACGTCAGCAGTGAGCCTGAATCAGATCCGCACTAATGGTCCTTCATTTACACATTGACGACGTGCAAGTTTTGGTGTTATTAGCAAAGGCTGGAGCAAACGCAGCTCCGCGGACGCTTGCCTACCGCGCTCCTCGCAAGGTTCAATGCTCGTAAGGCATAATCTTGGGTTCGGTCGTTATTCTATTTTGGTTCCTACTTGATTGTCCCGTTGCGCATTTGGCTTCTGAAACGTTCATCAGGTTGAACGTCTTGAATTAGATGTATATTCTACCATAGTGCATTTATGTTACAGCGAACGTAATTTGGACAATTAGAAAAGAAAATTGATATTAATTAACAAAAATGGCAGGGGCAGGCATGGATCAGCCAATATTTAGTAAGAGAGCTTGCGACGGAATCAAAAACACCATAATACAGACCTTGCCTTCATTTGGATCAAATTTGCGGATTATTTATGAGACGATGCCGTTTCACGAAAAACTAAAGACTATAGTTGAAATAGTGCGATTCAAAAAATTCTCCAACGACTTAGGTCTAATCCATATGCCGGCCTTCAGTTAATTCGATAACAGAAGTACCCAAAATCTAGCACTACCGGTGTTCTTTGCTTTATTTCCCAGCAATAAAATTGGTAGGGTTTGTGCACGGGACCCTTGCGTGAAACAGATGAATAACAAAGTGAATAGGATTTGCGATGAATTCCACAGTGTTTATGATTGAATGACATGATAAATCCAGCAGTTGCTGGTCGAAGTTAATTTCATCGCCATTTCTTCTTCCTGCGCTCGCTTTCTCCCCAAATAGCACTGCAAGGACTTTATGCGTTTTGGAGAAGTTTCGTGTCGTATTGCCATATAGCTGGTTTTGAAAGGTTCCAATCTTGTGACTGTGAGGGCATTACGTGAGAACGTCCTAGTTGCCATTTTGCCCTGGAAGTCCAAGGATGCGCGTCATGCGTCGGAGTCACAGTTTCAAGTCAGACTCAGTGAGTGCAAAGCCTTCAGAGCCAGACCATTGGCCAGGGGCCGAAGGAAGCGAGACGTGGCCTTTTCGTACAAAAAAGTGCGCTAGCTCCCTGGGGCCGCCAGTCCTATCTGAGCACCGTCTCCGCCTGTGCTCGGCCCTTCAATTTTATTTTGCGTATGTTCAATGCGTTGTCAGCAGCATCATTGTCCGATCATCATTTTAATCAGTCATATCGCCCGGCTACGCTGGGCTTTACTCCTTTTTGTGAGTCCAAATGCCCTGCTTACGCCCTGCATACCTCCCATCTGCACTCTTTATGCATGTGGCTCGATGAAATTTCCACTTCTACTACGGCACCCAGGAGGTGGTTCGGTCCTACCCACTACCATACCCTGTCTTAGTAAAGTCATGCCTACAATGGTACACGCCCTAATTACAACTTCCCACCCCTCCGAGATCCTGTTTCTGTTCTCTAAGGTTTAGAGGGAGCCTACCAGGTGACAAACAGAGAGATACCAAACTGTATGCTTTCTATGTATATAAATATCGATTGATTATTGTTGCACGCTTTAGACATTTATCATCTCTTCCATTTTTTTTACTTCTGGTCACTGTTTTGGATCTTATCTAAGTTCATCTCTAAACTTTGCTTCAAGCACCGCCAACTTGCGGAATGCTCCTTCCGCCTTTATGGCTCTCCATCATCTCATCCAGTGATCGGCTTCCTCGCTCAGGGGCATGGATCGCGATTAAATCGGTGTGTTGTCCCGCTCGAAAATGAAACAAAAGGTGCTAAAAGGCGTGTGAGCTGGAAAGCAGATGTACATACAAAGATGGAAATTGAAGTCAAGGTCTTTTCTTGTGTGCTTGTGGACGACGGAGACACAGCGTGAAGTACGCGAGAGAACAAGTCTGATGAAAAGGAGTCACCGCTGTGAGTGGTAAAAATCGTAGCGGTCGAGGAAAGATCCTACTGGCGACCTAGCCCCAATCGAACGGTTCCCCCCGGTCTGTAGTTAGGGTGAGCCCACACCTCTATTTACGCTGTCCCACCCATGAAAGGACTGCAAATCTAATCGCGAGCCGTGCCTTTTGCCTTTCCTGTTTTATGTGGTTTTTGAATCAGGAAGTTCTGATTCCCGTACCGCCCATGTCACCGCACGCTCCGCCCACTGTGGTCTCGATTACACTTTGAGCATATGTGTTCATAGGCCGTGCACCATACTTCAAACTTGAGTCATCTAGTTCTTCTTTGAGTCTTACCGGATCAAGTGACAGACACACACGGGCATAGTCGTCGGGCCCTTTGTATCAAATTGGTCGACGGGTAGTTTTGACAACTGTTAACTACTGCCCGAGCGCCGAAGTATGGAATAAGCGCTGCAGCAAGCGTTCCGCAAGTTTGTGCGTCCAATATCGCTACTTCCATCTTCTGCCTTTCCTGTCCAGCAAGGTTTCTACCTTAGCACTTAAATTTCCTGTATAGTTGTCTTGAGAAACGCTCTCTCACTCTGATTCCTTAACAATTGTAGCTTAAAAGTTGATACTCCGAGTTGTTCTCATAGTGTGCGCAATGACAGATTAACTAAATTTGCGATTTTCTGTCAACAATGTCCAGCTTGGATTACGGTAGAAACTTGATATAGCCCATGGAATGGCGCACTTTCTTTGCGCTTAGCCTGCGTAATTAATCGTGTTGCACTTGCGTCCGCGCGAGTGGGTGGCAATACACTTTGAATTCTATTTTTTGTCACGGAGTTCCATGGTTGTTTTTTATCAGTGATTTCAGTGAATTACATAAATGGTTTTCTAAACTGCTGCGTGAGCTTCGTTTGAATGTTTTTGCCATCTGCGAAACTTTTGAGTGTCAATTTTCATTCAGTGTGAGGGGTCATTTCGATTTCGGTTTTCTTCGATGCCGTAGCATTTCAAAGTGCGATCTGCTTGAACATTAAAGGCAGATTAAAGCATGTCCTCGTTCCCAAAATAATAGGCAAACGAATCGTATTATTAGGTTGTCTCATAAATAGTGTCGCTTTTTTTCAACCAGAAAATTTTGATCTAAATCCCCATGCTTTTACAGAGAGTTATATACCATTCAAAAGAGAATTGTCTGCTCTACAAAATATCGTGTTCTTCTTCCATCTATGTTCAATGGTTTTCAAATTTGAGGCATGCGAAATGGGAGGTCCCGCCGACAAAAATTGACCAAACCGACAACTAGCTCTAACTTTATGTTCCCTTCGGAGAAATCAATCAATGATGTACCCTCTACTTATGCATGACCTCTTCTAAACATTACACTATTAGGTTTCCCAACAAGTCGCATCATTCCATTTCCAGACCCGGTTTTTCAACCAGAACTCGACGGTTGAGCACCATTACCTGAGATCGAGGTCGAAATTTTTTTACAGCCGAGACATTGAAAAACTAGTAGAATTTCAAGAACAAGTCGTGACTAAGTTAGGAATGTACGCCTGGTTGTTTTCTCATCTCCTCAAGGATAATTTCTTTCAAAGAAATGCGGTCACTTTTGTGGACAAAGCACCTTACTCCTAAACCCTAAAATTCGAGCTAATTCCTAACAAACATCAAAACAAAACAAATGAGCGAATAGAGCAGAGAGAAGTGCTCACAAAAGAGGATAAACCGATAAACTCAGATGATATGAAACACATAAACGCGTTTCAGAGGAAGGAATTTCAATTAAAAATGCCCAGCTTATCGGTTGGCCAATTCGAAAAGAAACAGGGCAAACCTTTTTCGGCAACCTAAGGGTGGAATGTTCAGAAGAGGTCATGAGTAAGTAGAGGGTACATCATTGATTGATTTCTCCGAAGGGAACATAAAGTTAGAGCTAGTTGTCGGTTTGGTCAATTTTTGTCGGCGGGACCTCCCATTTCGCAGGCCTAAAATTTGAAAACCATGGAACATAGATGGAAGAAGAACACGATATTTTGTAGAGCAGACAATTCTCTTTCGAATGGTATATGATTCGATGTAAAAGCATGAGGATTTGGATGAAAATTTTTTGGTTGAAAAAAAGCGACACTGTTTATGAGACAACCTAATAGTATATTGGGTTACTCCACTTTCGTCATCAGCTTTTGCACCTTTTTTATTGGTTGTTCGGGAAGTTGCCACCGTTTTTGAGCCTAAATCTGAAGGCGCATATTGGCGCAAACAAAGCATTTTCGATCGGAATGCGAATGCTATAGTCCCCATACTTCTGCCTGCAAGAAGAGAGTTTAGCAGGTATAGTAGTTGATCGAGGTGGACTTCGAGAGGCGGAGAGCTCTGCAAGGGCCGTTTTACCATCACATTGGGTTGCAGTGCTAAATCTCTTTCGAAATGGCTATCCACATGGTTGGAAAAGTGATAGTTGGTAGGAAAGAGGTCTCCTGCGTGAATTGTTTGTACCAACCACAGTTTTGTTATTCGGCTAGTTAAAATTGTGCGACATGGAGCTGCTCAATGCACCGCGCCGCGATGCCCCCTCTTATTGTTAGTGTATTGGCCATTTTTCTTATTCCCTTCGATATTAATAAAGAAGTCCTACTGACACTGTGAAAGTATCCGTTCGAGCTTTGAAGCTGTTGTCCTCACCGTTCTGGTTTAAAACTGAAGCTTCAATTCAAATTAGAAACTCAAATCTACTAATACTGATCTAATAAGTAAGTCAGATCTTCATCGGAACATTATATGCCACACCGAAAATTACTTGCAGCAAGTTCGTTGAAAGTTTTAGTGCTGGAAAAATATGAATACAATATGAAAATATCGTTCTTTTGTTTTTCTGCGTTCGAAAGTTGTGAATGTCGGAAATTAAATGTATTTGGATTCGTTTTAGGTTCTGTTTGGTTTGATTTCATCTACTTCTTGTTTTTGCTTGTTTTAGCCCTGTATAGTATATTGAAGGAGAATTCTACGATAAGTTCAAAAGGGCAACTTACCTAGTGGAAAGACCGATGCTCCTCCTGGAGGTGCTGACCGATACGTAATTTGCAGCGAAGGATATGCCCCGGCGACCTAACATGGCTTTTACCGCGGCGCTATCGGCGCGGTACGCCCAAAGACTGCACAACTATTCCGCAGGTCTGTAGCTCTTCATCAGACAGAGTGTTGCAGGGGCGGCACCGATGAGAGTCGCATCAATGGGAAGGGCCTCTCCCTTGCCTTCTGGAGCGTTTCTCACGGTACTGATCATCTCTACCTTGATTCTAAGCTGCCTTCTAATCATAAACTCCTACTTCGAGTTGAAGTTGGTTACAACTGCAAGGTTTCGTTCCCCACCGTGTAGATGAGATTAGTCGTTATGTATGGGATTCTCTGAATTCTTGAGCATTTTGAACGAATGTGTCGAATAACTCCATTTTCAATCACTGAGGCTACTGCCGTCTGCTGAAGCATTCCTTCTGCCAAACGAGGCCAATCTCAATTAAAAATTGTTTTCTGCATATTCTCTCGGACATTGTAATTGCTTACATATTTGCGACGAGGAGAAAGCCACATAAATGAAGGGATTTTTGGCCCACAGCTGAAAATTGCTTCAGTACAAGCAGTGCTGACAAGCTTTTCCTTGCTCAGCAGCGTATGAAGTTTCCTTCTAAATTGCTAGCAGAA
>MU870929.1:5074-25923 GCA_036418205.1 Ostertagia ostertagi | reverse complement strand
TAGGAGCAGGAGCTAATCAATCAAGGCAAAAGCATAAGGGATCTGGTGTCGATCCAACGCCGCGCACTCGAAGGGCTTCCAATCAAACTCGTAGCCGATAAGCAACTCAGTGCTTTTATCCTTCCACGCACGTCAGCGCGCATCCAGATCCTAGAGTGGTGGGAGTTTTTGTAATTGCGAATGCGAGGTTTGGCCCTTGAAGGCGTAGTTTACGCTGAATAGCCAACCCATTTCAAATTAATTTAAGGATGGTCAGTGATACAAGAAAGAAGGAAAAACCATGAGAAACGGCCCGGAACCCGAGAAATGGGACCCCTTCCTTGCCCGTTGATTTCCGCATTGATGCGACTCTCATCGTGCCCTCTTCAACGCTAACGCTCTCTCTGCTATGTCGGTGGGCGTACCGCGCCAACTGCGCCAAGAGTGAGCCATGCTAGATCGCCGAGGTCAAATCTTTCGCTGCCAATTGCGCGTCGGTCCGCACCCTCAGGAGGTCCGCCTGTCTCCCAACTATGCAATTTTCCCCTTCTTTGACCTTCGTTCTTATCGTGGGTCCTCTTCGAATTAACAATAGGTAAGTCTTTTTTCAAACGTCAACGTCTAAGCCAACTCAGGGCTTGACTGGATCATGGACTCGTGATGGCATGCTACTTAGTAGATGCCAAAAGAATATTCAAGAGAAAAGTAAGTGAATAATGACGGAACTAGCAAAACGGTGTAAATGCTAAATTGAATTCTATATGCCTAAAAGAGGTATCTGTTGCAATAGGTACAGCAGCCAATCGTAATCCTAATTTCTGCGGACTGACGAACCTCCGAGTTTCGGAATCGCACTTTCGCTTAGAAATCATCCCTTGCAGAAATCATGTTTATTGAAGGCGGCAAAAACTTCAATAGAACGCAAACGCGCAGCGGTGTGGGGGAGGGGGGTTTACGGACTACTTGAGCTTTCTTCTATGGTCCTATCACGAATGGTGGAGAGCACAGACGATTAGAGAATGGCGCTTGGGCTCTAAATACCAACGAGGAATGTGACAGCCCCAGGACTAACAAGGGAGGTCTTTCAGGGCAAGCCACGCTTTTTCAAAACGGTTTCTTGCATATTGTAGGGACGCATGTAGGGAACACAAAACCATGTTTCATTTTCGCTGAACGGTTTTAGCAGTACCAAAAAAGAAGCATAAGGTACTGTTAATGGTTCGATCCCCGTGGCGACTAAATTTTGCATTTGGGTTGGCGCCTACGGGTTGGTGCCAAATCGCGCTAAATGTCAAAATCAGATGTCATATTCATCGTCAGGACTGAATGCAAAATTTAGTCGCCGTGGGGATCGAACCATCAAGGGTATTATTCACCACTTTTTTGATACTACTAAAACCGTTCAGCGAAAACGAAACATGGTTTTGTGGTCCATACATGCGTCCCTACAATATGCAAGAAACCGTTTCCAAAAAGCGCGGCTTGCCCTGAAAGACCTCCTTGCAAGCCTTGTAAGGGGGAGGGACTCCGAGGTGATGAGCCAACTAATGTGGCAAAAGTTTGAACGGCATGAGCCACTGATATGGCCAGAGAGGCCTCATATCGTCTGGCCTGATATCGTTGTGCCCTCGAGGCGCACGCATAATCGGTCGTCCGACAGCAACGATCGCAACTGTCTGTGCATCTAATTCGTCGATATAACGTACATGGCAAGTCCGACGATCGATACGCATTTGCGACAGTTACGATCGTTGCTGTCGTCCGACCGACTATGCATGCGCCCTCACGAACGTTCATTGAAGATAGGAGGGTAGTGTGAATTAGGGATTACGGTAGATGGGCTGTTTGTGCACTAAACACAACGGTCCTTTTTCGAAATTCAAAATCTCTTGTGCTTTTCCTCACAGATTTGATTGGATTTATAAGTTGTTACTCGCCCACAAAAAAGTGTCTCCAAGACGAGGTAGAATCAGTAGTGTTAACTTGGACTTCTGGGTGCTATCTTAGTTGGGGGGGGACCACGCGGCGGCGCGGCGCTCTGTTCGTCTGCTCCTCCAAGGCTTAGTCCCAGGGGCAGTTACTATTTCGCCATCACGTGGCAGTTTCGAAATACGCGCCATCGGAGGACTAAGCCTTGCAGGAGCAGACGAACAGAGCGCCGCGCCGCCGCGTGGCCCCCTCCAACTAAGATAGCACCCAGCCTTGTACATCGGAAGGACAATTCATGAACTTAGTTATGTGTTCCGTAACCATTAGATTTGTTGTGCTGAAAGTGCAAGTATGATTTATGTGAGATGTTTGGAGCTTAATAATATAGTGCGACTTCTTATAAATTTACATCCTTGCAGATGCTGGGTGATTGCGCACATCAGCCATCAGTGGTTGGTGAGGTGGCTACGTCGCCGTTGACTTCTTTAAGTAGGAGGTACTGCATTTATTCTTTGATTTAAACCGTACTTGAAGTTTGCTATATTGTTTCGAACCTACAATCATTTTACTGTGATCTTTTAACTGTAGATCCACTTTCGACGAGGATTCCTTTTTCTCTCCAACTAAACCAAAACCGGAACAGAGAGGAGCTGGTCCAGGTCCAAGTCCGCAGCAGATTCGGAAGTTGCCCACCGTCCACGATAAAGTTTTGGACTGGTTTCTTGGATTGGTTCGTTTCTCCACCACAGGCTTTTGCTAATTATATTAACTACATCACAACCATTCAGATCGAAAATCGTCAGTTGAGGGCGTCGGCTTGCACAAGTGTTATTTGTACATTCATTTTCTATGCGTCCCTTATTGCGCTGCAGTTCTCACTACTATCACCCTTACACTTTCTTAGTGGTATGCCAATCATTCATTGTAATCTTTATTTGGTGTTTTTTTCTTCATGTAGTTTTTAGATGCATTTTCTACCACCTTTTCTCTTTCGACGTGGTTCTCAAGCATCATCATGGGAGCACTTTCTTTTGCCACATGTTTGGTTCTGCTTCATTTTCTTGCAAAAGGTATGCTTATAAGTTTGATGCTACTTAATACTTTCGTTTGGTCACGTCTTTCACAGCTATATAACTGGATAATCAATAATTTAGCTGATCAATTGAAAAGAGTGCCTTGGACAAGCATGGATGCCTGGCTATGCTTTTTCACCGTTTTTATCTACAATGTTATCCTGTCCATTGCGATCATGAAAATGACACGGTTTCCCTCTGATGAGAAGTAAGTTCTTCAGTTCTATCATTCTTTATAGTATAAGTGGTGTAGTGGCAAGTGGCACGCTTACCACGCGAGCGGTCCGGGGATCAAATCCTGGGTCGTGAGTCGCCCGGGCCAACCAAGCCTTCCATCCCTCCGGGGTCGGTTAATTGGTACCAGACTTGTCTGGGAGGATAAAAACACTGACTTGTACATCGGCTGGCCCCCGCAAGTCATTGTACAGGGGTGGCCAAAAAAAAGAGACACTTTGCCCATGGCGCACATCATCGAACTTTTCGTCGCACAGGGTGCCGATGTTAATGAAAGTTTTACGGGAATATTCCTTAGGTGTTCCCCCGTAAGCAGAAGCAGGCCCTCCTTCACTGCCCCCACCGTCTTCAGAATATGACGTCATCTGCCGTCACCGTCGAGCTCAACGAGGCTTACCGTAATCGCTCCGGCCTGAAGCTGCTACATAATTTCTTCAATGGATTAACTGTGAATAGCTTCCCAGAGACATTAGCTGTGACTATGCAAACCGCTTTTGACCAGCGTTTCAGGACGTCGTAATCGTCTATGGTACCTCGACGACCTCGTTGAGCTCGTACCGTGAACATGTTTCCGTGGGAAAATCTTCTGATGTCGTCGGTGTAGAAGGCTGTTGTGTAGCTTGTTGATAGATTATAACGTGCTCTTTAATATTCAGTTGGGGTCATTTGGTTTGGTTTCGCAACGCGTAAATAATTCCGTTTTGAATGTGGAGTGAAGTGTCTCTTTTTTTGGCCACCCCTGTATAGGCCACATCGCATTCAAACGCCACTACGAATGTACAAATGGAAGTAGAATGCGTGCCGCATCCCAAAAAGGGATTGATCAACGGCAAATGCTTTAGGCTGGTGTCAGAGTCCGCGATCCGTCGCAGGTTTCGCTGATTTTCGCGATTTGCGCGATTTGCGCGATTCACGCGACGGGTCACGGAAATCACAAGTGCCCGATCAATACTGCAAGGTGTTCTCCAATCCTGCCGCCACTTCTGCTTGATAGTGATGGCTGAATGACGACTGCTCATGATTCCACTTGTTTCATATTCAGTGTTTCAAATGTTCACACACTTGCAATTTTTGCGATCCGTCGCGTGAATCGCGCAAATCGCGCAAATCGCGCAAATCGCGTGAATCGCGCAAATCGCGAAAATCAGCGAAACCTGCGACGGATCGCAGACTCTGACACCAGCCTAAAAGATATCCAAAAAAGAATAGTGCTAGTGTGCGTTTCAGGTTTCTTGTTGGCTTGGTTATTCTGTCAACTACAGTTTCTGCGTTTTCTTCTATATTTCGTAATGATTTTCAGCTTAATTTCTCTGGTGCTGTGACACAGGTAAATCAATTTTACTAAGCCTAATATGTAGTTCAAGAGATCATTAGAACTTTCCAGCTAGGGCTTATGCACACCATTGTTGGCATGTTCGCGGTCGGATACGAGTCTGTGCTGGTGTCAGCATTCCGTGAAGCAGTTCGCATTGCATCTGTCGTGATGGTCGCTGGCTGTTTTGCTGGTAAATGAGCTCATTAGCTGTCACATCATCTCCGAGGCTAACAGTTACTGAAGTAATTAAACTTCTCGCAATATGTGTCGTTTTTCAGGCCTGTTCTCTCATGGCCTATCATCTCTACTATTGCTCTTCAATGTATCTTTCCACATATACAACATAACTATAATTTTCGGACAGCAGTTCGCTACAAAAGCCTTGTTGAAGCTGGTTCGGTATATTGTGATGAAGGTAAGATGACTTGTTGTCTTGGCTTTCAAAGATTGGATGTATCTGAACGTCCTTGTTCGTTCCTATTTCATGCTGGTTATTTTACAACGTTGGACCAATTGTACACAGCCGTCTCGCATGGGATTGAGCAGTCGTTTTTGCAACGCGACATAACGCTTGTTGAAAGATGCTCTTCTACGGCATTTTATGGCCTGAGGAAAGAGTATGGTATTGGAGAAATTTAAGGTTAAGTGATAAAGGAGCTCATAAGTCTCACAATGAGGTCATTCACGAAATGGACCTGGTTGGGGTTCATTCATATAATGAATGGCAAAAGATTTAAAAGCAGAAGCTGTCAGCTGCGACAGTGCAATCTAAGTATCCCTCTGAATGTTAGACCCATGATCTGCCTGTGATCAAAGCTGAAAACGTGATTTTCTTCTAAATTCTTATCATTGATTTAGAAATCGCTCCTTTGTGTGGCTTTGCGTACGGTTTTCTCGATGTTTTTCAGAGACGAATATATGTTCTTTTTTCAGCCAATCTCTTTCCCATTACCTCCATCGTATGCTGTGCACACGCCTACTCCAGAGCAAACTCGAACCCTCACTATTGTTCTCGACAGCCAACATCCTCTACTGAAGGTATGCTCCGACAAAGTCATTCAAGCTCATTTAGTGACGCTTGTCAGTGCTTCCCTTTGAATGCGTCTTCAATTATTCAATTTCTTGGAGTGATTTCACATTTGTTTAGCTGCGATGCTCTGGCTATCACGAGCTAATAAATAATATATAAAAGAACAGAATAGTTCTCTAGCTTTCCGTGCCTTCTTGTAGACTAAGCTATCCATTCTGAGTTCCTCTATTTCTACTCATACTCGCTCCAGCTCCACCTGAAGGGCGGAACGTATCACGGTCCATTATTTCGAGTGAATTGAAACATGTTCTGTGTCGTAATTATTTGAGTTCTTTCCTCTTATCGCATATCACATACTTTATGCAAAATATCACGAACTCTTCTGCATAATTTCCTTTCCAGTTGTTCGCTTTCAATGATCTCAGACGTGTAGCGTGGACAGATCGCAACCGTCGCATGGAAGTATTCTCTCTGAGCCAACCTGGTATGTTTACTAGATAGGTATCTACAGAGTTTCTCAATGACTTCTTTTTTTCAAAATGTTAATGTTCTTGTTCCCGCGCACCTTACCTCCTTCTATGTAGCACTTTTTCAATGAACGCCTCAACCCATAGTATGTCGACATTCCCTGCTCGTATTTTGCTGCCCTCTATCTCCATTTTTGAGAAGATAGCATAATCTGTTCTACTACTTTGCCCCTGTTGCCTCATCAAGCCATGACATTATTTTATTTTCATTATTTGTCGCAGAAATTGCGCGCTAGTTATCGTCCTTGCTGCATAGTTTGACTTTTCAATCTGTAATCGCCTCTACGTGCCTTTGAGGGAAGGCATGTGCAAAAAGCAATCTGTCCAAAACATGAAAGGTGCGCAAACAAATGATGATTCTACTTTTGATACTGTGATCAAATTGTGTACCTGTAGTGTGGTCTGTAGAATTATGGGACAGTGCATTGCAATTGACAGAGAACATAGTAACATCGGCGAACACCGCAACACGGCTAGTCTCATGTTTTCTTTTGTTTAAACTTCCACACGTTGTTTAGTGAATTCTTTAGCGAATTTCTATCACAATCATGAATATCGGTGCTACTGAACAGCTCACTTTGTAGGAGGACATCCGCGAAATTGGACGAATGTTTCTACAGCCTGTATCAACATCTTGGAGAGAGTTCAAAGTGAACTGCAGGTTTGTTTCAAGCTCGTATTGAAGTAGACTAGATGTTGTATTGTGAATTGCTTTCAAAAGTTACAAGTTTTTTGGAGTTTCTTTTTTTTGACTTTGGCAACGATCAAAAGATTTCATTGGCTAAAGTTCCTCCTCCTGGATGCTGCCTGTTTTTTTGCAAATTCGGATTCTGCGATGAAGGAGTTTTTTCATAACTGAATATTTTCACCAACTCAAGATTTGGCGTCTCCGGTCATGATAGAGAACGCATCTTCTCAATCGCATTACTTTGAGTATACATGTAACATTTCTTTGGACGAGGTCCGTGAAATACGGTGGGTGCAGTACCCCATCTGTTCCACTTTTGTCATTGTTTTTACCACCAGATGAACTGGAGAATGTGGGGGAGCTCAGTTTGAAGTTATTTCTTAGACTGATGTCAGACTTTGCCAACCGAGTGATTTGCTAGCGTCCGTGGTCGCTTCGCGAACAGCGAACGAGCCATTAACTGTGCGACGCGACCGCGGCCGCTAGAATCGCAAGTAACAAATCAATCGATTCGTAAAGTCTCACATCGGTCTTAGAATGGTGTGGACTTGCATTTTGCCGTATTGATCTGTATTTTGGGTCGGACTGAGAATGGCTATAGTAGCGATATGAGAGTTTGAGAAAAGTAGAGACTCAGCGCGGAAGGAGAGAGAACATTCATGAGCATGGGAATGCGGCGAAATAATGTGGATTAGCGAGGTAAAGTGCAACCGATCGTGCTGTCGCCGTTGCACTTTTCCATTGCAAAGAACGCGAAGTCTGGCAGGTGTCTCATTGTCAGCCAATTTTGGGCGGTTGGGAACTCCCTTCACATAAAAACCATCGCTCGTTCACTTCCATTGTCAACATTAGTAACCAAGAGTTCTTCCATTAGGTTCCCAATGTTCATAATATATTATTCCTTTTGTTTGATTTCTGACCATGAGTCCTCAGCGTAAGCCGTCTTGGAATTGTTAAAACCTAATTCTACACACACTTTCTGTTGAACTACGTTACGTTATGATTGCAGAAATACTTCATTGCTTCAGCTTGTCTCCTTCCAAACTTAACGAAGCAGTTCCCGTTGATTTAGACCTTGCCTCGATTTAGACCTTACCAAGTTCCATCTTGATTCACCCCCTATAATGCTGCAAAAGAATAAGTTTACTTGCTTAATGCTTATATGCTTGTCGAAATTCTCAGCCCATTGCCATCCGGCGTACTTCAAGAATCCTCTCCAATCGTCTTTTGGTATTTTTTCTCATCAGTGACTGATATCCTGCCAACATTTAAATAGTAGTTGTGAGCATATTGTTCTCCTCATCCGAGTGGCAAAATACATCTTGGTTAGTAACGATATAACTGTTGGGTCAATTAAGCAGAAAAATAGTTTTTCATTCATTTCGTGTGGGATGTCATGCTCTTGAGCATCACGCGGTTCGCATAAGGTTAATGCTACCCCTAACAGATTGAAGTCGAAGACAGTGTTCTCCTCATAGTTGGCAAGGATAGATACTTGTTTAAGGTAGCGTCTTCTCGTCTTGAAACTTGCGGTTTTGATATGGATCGCGGTGATATGGCAGAAGATGATTTTGCTGAAGTGGACAGGGAAATGCTGATGATGCCTCAGAAATCGAGAAAGCAAAGTGAGAACATGTTTATTTCTTTATAAGTTTCTTCTATTCTCGTACTGCTCGATGTCATTGCTCTTTCCATCTTTACGAATGGGGAACTTTCCAGTTTATTCCTCGGCTGTTCGTCAACGCCATCGTGTAGCCATCAGACCAATTCCTCGTCAGCCTAGTTCATTTATTCAACAACAACCAAGCTGGTATTACGTTACTAGTATTTCTTCTCTTGATGGTGACTTACTCGTCTATTTTAATTTAGGTGGAAGAGGCTTGTTTTGTTTTCATCCGAGCAAGAGGTAGTTTCTCGATACGACGCCAATATTGTTATTTTGGCTGTTGAAAGTGAGTACTCCGTGATATCTGATTTTACAACACTGATAGTACATTTTACGATTCCATTTCAAGGTCTATATATGTTTGTGGTTGAATCCTATCATGAGGACCGGTACGGCGTTGTACTGAAAGATCTGCATGCGATAATTGGAGTCTTGGTGCAGCTCATTCAAACAATTGACAAATATTTCCGACTGAGAGCGGTATGTACGATGTGTAGTGTTTTGCACTTTTTGCAGCCACTAACCATAAGATTACTCTTGTTGGTAACTTTCTATCTATCAGTTCTACTCCATTGTAAAACTACGAAAAATTAAGAAAAATAATAATATCAGTCGACATTTCTTCATAATTTCCAGAACCAAACCGTACCGAACGGCTGTGATTTGACTGTGAAACAAGTCGACGCAGCACTGCAGACTGCTTTGATCCGTATAAGTGGGAAGTTCGGTGCTCATCTGAAGTATGGTTTCTCTTATCATTAGCTTATCCTCTATTCTTTTCTTCAGCTTATCCTCGGTTCCTGTACGTTTCTTTTATACAAATGGAACTGAACGACTTAATCTCAACTACATCTTCCAGGGCTTTGAACCTTTCGAATGAACAGCTTCAAACAATGAGGATGGTCTGTCAGTCGGATATCTGATACTTTCTGTCGACCCAATCGTGTTCTTGTTTTCTCATTTCTTTGAATTGTTATGGTTGTAATTTTGTCAGCTTGGGTATTTTTGTCTACGGATGTTTCCTTATTTGTTGTAAAATATCATTTTTTCACTAACTAGCACTGGTCATGATCGATTTTACAGAATCCCAGCTTAATTTTATTTTTTCCTGTCATATTTTGCGTCCTGTGAAAATGGTCTCATAAATGTTGTCTTCTCTTTATGTACACTAGCACTATTGTATGTGGACAAATTTCTACTCTCCTGTCTTTTTTACGTTTATTTTGCGCTGCTTAATAATAGGAAGACCCATTTTGGCATTTTCTGGTGATTTCCATAAAGTTTACAAGGAAAATACCAACATAAGAATGTGGCACTATTCCACTATTACTGCCCCAAAATCTCAAAATTTTATTTTTCGTCGAAACTTGCCTATAGGGTAATTCGATGCCCTGATTACGAAATGACATTCATTTTTGATGCTGGCGCCATTTGGCGCCAACGGCTGTTTTCACCAAATTCGCTGTAAACTTGCACATAGGGGTTATTTGGTGTCCTGATTACGAATATGACATTCGTTTTTGGAATTGGCGCTGTCTAACGCATATTTTCTGCTCTCCTGGGCTCTCTCACTTACACATTGTGCTTAAGACTAAGCTTATTGGAGAAGGAGGACTCCGAGGTGGGTAAACCACGCAGCATGTGACAAAAGTTGAAGTGTGTGATATCAGGGTGAGTGGCTCACTCACCTCTGAGCCCTCCTTTCCCCAAGGGCTTAGTCCTGATAGTGATCAACCCAGTGCGAGGGCGCAGACGAGCAGAAAATGGGCGCCAAATGGCGCAAGCGTCAAAAATAAATGTCATATTCGTAATCAGGACACCAAATAACCCCTATGTACAAGTTTACACGAATTTCGTGAAAACAGCCGTGTGACAAGGTGGCGCCAAATTGCGCCAGCATCAAAAATGAATGCCATATTCGTAATCAGGGCATCGAATTAGCAAAGTTTCGACGAGAAATAAAACTTTGGGATTTTGGAGCAGTAATAGTGGGAATAGTGCCAAGAATGCTTCTCATGAAATTCTGTGTCGGAAGTCTATCCCGTACTGACAAGCTTCAAGGCCAAGTGTTTATAGGTCACAAAGGTCTCAGGAATTTGCTAGTTTAGACATTTTATCACAAATACCTGAAGAGCAAGTCTGTTCTAGTACGCGATTTCAAAACATTAATCCATTGCGCGACAAAAGATCGTTACTTTTGCTTATTTTCAACCATTTTAACAACCACTTTATCAGTGAACTTTCCCGGGCATAAAATTTA
Source organism: Ostertagia ostertagi (assembly GCA_036418205.1). Taxonomy (NCBI): domain Eukaryota; kingdom Metazoa; phylum Nematoda; class Chromadorea; order Rhabditida; family Trichostrongylidae; genus Ostertagia; species Ostertagia ostertagi. The sequence goes on along the minus strand of MU870929.1, from coordinate 15,222 downwards.
TTGTGTTTGGATCTTTACTACACTGCGTTTCATAATTATAGGTCCACCCTAAATTTTTGCTACCCCAAAGTTGCTGTGCATTTTTTGGAAATGCTGCTATCACCGTTAGATTCCTCATCACGGAAAACCTTCATAGTGTTTTTCTGACAAATTCCCCCCTCAAGTAACCCAATTAACTTTTTTAGAACGAATTTTCACCGTTTCATGAATATCGGGCCACTCATAAAAAGTTTCCATTTCTCACGATCCGTGAAGGGAATCAGGGAAGCGGGGAAATATGTGGGCTCAGTCGACATCGAGTTTACCATACCTCGTGTTATTCGCCTCTCTTCCCAGTAACAAGCTCAAGCTAGAGCACTTACTGAAGTGGGATAGCTGAGGAGCAGAATTTCCTCCCATGTCGGCCCGGCTCATACTACATAAGCGACTATGTTGCAAAATCCTGGTCAAACAGCAGTGCGGACACGAATCAGGCATCGCTTAGCTCAAAATAACAGACTGCGCGTTCCTTCAAAAATTTTAGGAAACTTGCGTCGTCTCTCTTCTCGATTATACAAAAAAGTCGATAAAATCCGCGACTGAAATGCGCGCCTTTCCGCTGAGCAACCACGGCTGATGCGCTTGCAGCTAAGACAGCCAGAACAATAACAAACTTATACGAAGTTAGCGAAACATCCATCAGACGGTTGATGAAGAGCGTTCCAAGATTATTTGAGCGCTACAAGATCGCAAGTCTCCATTTCTCCGTGGAAAAGGGCTCAACTTAATGAGCGATGGTGTGGCTGTTAAGACCCTTCGCGATCTTGGACTCTACCTCCTTGTTTCGTTCTACAGGTGGTCTGAGATCGACGTGGAAAAGTTTATTCTAGGTGGATATGGCAGAAAAAGAGGGTACAGGATGATCGCGTGAAAATCGCAGATGGTTTCAATGTAACGTAATTTCGGCGGTGAATCCCTTATGGTTTGAGGCACCTTTGAACGACTGAGTAGCTAGAGCTCGCTTTTGTTTCCGTTCACAAAGATTCCACAGGGTATCGTGAAGTTCTTTCGAAGCGAGTCTTACCATTTTTTCAACAAGGATCCCCTCTATCCTTGATTTTCACACACGATAACGCGGCTGTCCATGCCGGTCCCTCCGCGCCAGATGGAATTGCAGGAAAAAATGTGGCAGTTATCTGGTGGCCACCATGTTATCTGAATTAGATTCCAATAGAGAATCATTGGGCCTTAATTGTTATAAAGTTCCACAGCAAAGTAAAGCAAAATGGAACAGCCGAAAAGCTGAAAAGGTCGATCATCGGCGCCCAGACGAATTTCGATCCTACTGTAATAGCTAATTTGGCTACCAGCATTTCAAAACGTATTATTGTGTTCCTTATGATTATTGGGGGGTCATCCCATTATTGAAAATTCGTGACGTTTTTTCGTTATAGTAAAATCTCTCGACAAGTGATGTGTAGTCATATTTGCGAAACGGTGAAAATACGTTCTAAGGAAGATATTTTAATAATTCTGAATCGAGATTTCTCCAGAAATCAAGTATCAAGGTTTTTCGTTATGGGGAAACTATTGGTAATAGCGGCATTTTCCAAAAATGCACAGCAACTTTGGAATAGCAAAAAATTAGGGTGGACCTATATTTATGAAACGCAGTGTATTACTGATCAAATGCGTTAACTTATTGGTTACGAATGGCAAAACCTAACCGTAGGCAGGGACGCAGTGAGTTAAGCCTCTAGTGATCTACAGGTCATTATGAAGATTGTTGAAAAGAAAAAGCAGATCGGATAAAACTACCCAAATAACGTGGACGAATTACGAATTCTAGGGAGTGTGGTGACTCGTCCACCACGCCGCCGTAACGCAGTACTGCGATTTGTTACAAAGATGTAATCAGCAAGATTTATTACCAAATTTAGTCTAAGCGTATCGCCAAATGTTGCAAACAAAGTGCACTCATTTCTGTGGGGACTGGACTTTTTTATTCGTTCGGGTGGATGGACAGGAAAAGTGGTCATTCTAGTTGAGAAGCCTTCTAACTAAATGGAGCTTTTCCCATGTAAGAATACATCTCAAAGTTTCGGTTGTTGACAAACTTTCTTTCTAAGATGAAAGAAGAGCTTACAAAACCATGTGAAGGGGTAAGGCGACCACGACTTGATGCCGCGATGGAGCGACGCGAATGTTTGGACGAGTTCCACTGACGTCCGATCTGTTTCTGGGATACGGTGGTTGTTTGTTTTGGGTTGCACCCAATTCTTCAGAGGGAGTTTATTCTTGTACCATTAATTCGTTTCCTCCTTCACGTATTCTTTTTCTATGGTTTCTTATTTGACTTGGTTTCATACTTCATTCATTCAATCGTAGCTTTTGGCAATCGTGTTCAAAGCTAATTTTGGTGTAAAATTTTTGACGTTGTAGCTATGGTCGCTTGGAGAGCTGCTGGAATTAACTATGTGCGCTTCTCCCAGATTGCAGCGGAAGTCACCAGGAAAGTGCACCAAACGCGCACCTAAAGCGGCTGAAGTGAAAACGTCGCCAGCTACATTGAAAGTAAGCCTTGTTTCGCTATTTTCAAAGGACTGATGAGCTGGGGGAATTGTCAATTGAATTTATGGCACGAAGGCTACAGGTATGACGCTGTGAGAAGCAGTGAATTTTCAGATATGATCCTTCCAAAGAAATGCTTGTTGTTGTTATCTAGCTTCTGCCAAAGTTTAAGTAGATAGTATATTTTGTTGCGGTATTGAAACATTTTGCAGTAGTCTGAGAAGGGGTACGTCTAGAGTTGTCAGGTTGTCGAATATGAGGATATGTGGACATGGCTCACTAGGCAAGGATACTCGGTTTATACACTGCGTTGCAAAAATATAAATCCACCTGGAAAGTTCTTGAAAATTCGCATGATAGGGTGTTTCTGAAAAAGCCTTGAAAGAAAAATGTGCTCAATATAAATATAATTTCGAGTGTAAACACCAACTTCCATTTCGAAAACACGAAAATTTTTTATTTTCATTTTTCAGAAAAGGGCCACTTTGCCGATTGTGCAAAAATATAAATCCACCCCATGTTTCTCGGTTGAACTTCATTGTTATTTGGCGTAACTGTCAGGTTGTTTCCACTTCCTCTTTCTTAGGTGATGACGGAAGTAACACCGCTGTCGGGCTCAGAAAAAGGCGAAATCTACAAATAGTGGGGAGATTTGCCGTGCAGTCAAATCGCGCGTGATTTGAGCCCCCCTTATGTGGTTGTTGAGCATTTCGTCAAGAATCCTGCAGCATGTGGAATCCAGAAGAGCACTGAACCCTTTTCTTCGCGTTTCGGTTGCGATGACCGTAGTGTTATGGGAAAAGCAGCCGATTCTCCCAAGGGGTGCTCAGGAACTCAACCTTCAAAAAAACCTAATTTCTTGAAAGACACCGTTGGCGTGTGTTAGAGGAACTCTGAGACCACTGTTCGACGGAAAATGAGTAGGACACATTTGAAAAGAATCATCCCAAAAATCAAGCCAACTCTTCCATAATGTGTGCATGCTGCGCCAGCTGCATTAAGTTCGGCTTTCTACACGCTACTTTTTACTGTCTGTCTGAATTTCTCTGTTTTTTTTTCTGCAGTGTGTTTGGCAGAGACAGGAACTCATATTGAAAAAGGAAACCAGTAAGAAAAGTGAAGACAGCCATCAAAAGGTACTGCGCGGCCAATATGGCCTCGCTCCGGCCAGATCGACCACTGATCTTGGGAAACTTGGCTTGATTTTTGCGATGATTCCGGATTTTTAAATGTGTCCTACTCATTTTCCGTTGAACAGTGGTCTCAGAGTTCCTCTAACACACGCCAAACGGTGACTTTCAAGAAATTAGGTTTTTTTGAAGGTTGAGTTCCTGAGCACCCCTTGGGAGAATCGGCTGCTTTTCCCATAACACTACGGTCATCGCAACCGAAACGCGAAGAAAAGGGTTCAGTGCTCTTCTGGATTCCACATGCTGCAGGAGTTCTTGACGAAATGCTCAACAACCACATAACGGGGCTCAAATCACGCGCGATTTGTCTGCATGGCAAATCTCCCCACTCTTTTGCAGATTTCGCCTTTTTTTCGGAGTCCGATAGCGGTGTTACTTCCGTCATCACCTAAGAAAGAGGAAGTGGAAACAACCTGACAGTTACGCCAAATAACAATGAAGTTCAACCGAGAAACATGGGGTGGATTTATATTTTTGCACAATCGGCAAAGTGGCCCTTTTCTGAAAAATGAAAATAAAAAAATTTTCGTGTTTTCGAAATGGAAGTTGGTGTTTACACTCGAAATTATATTTATATTGAGCACATTTTTCTTTCAAAGGCTTTTTCAGAAACACCCTATCATGCGAATTTTCAAGAACTTTCCAGGTGGATTTATATTTTTGCAACGCAGTGTATAAACCGAGTATCCTTGCTTAGTGAGCCATGTCCACATATCCTCGTACTGTGGAGGACATTGCCTTTTTGATTATGCATGATAGCCATTTTTGTAGGTTCAAGCATGATCGTAGCTATATAAGCTTGAAGATAGTGTTACATTATCACTCGATTTCGGATCATGAATATTTCCGTCATTGAAGTCTAGTTACCTTTCAGGTATCCTAACTCATTAGCATTCGTCTTTTTTGGATGATTTTGTCACCCAAATCAAATGAATGTAAGTTAGCACGAGATGTAGTCGTAGTAGCTCTGAATGAGATCATGTACCACAATGAACACAATCTATCCAGAGATGCGGTCTTTCCTTGAAAATAAGGATCGTGGTGGAGTTGAGTGGGGGAGGTGAAATTATGGTGGACTGCTTCATTGCAGTACTTGTCATCTTGTGGTACATGATCTGGTAGGTTTTTGTGAATTATTAACGCGATCACCCTGGTGGTGTCCTGTAGCATGTGTCCAGGATGTTCCCTATGCTTATATCTGTGTGTAGAGAGATAGGGTGGGAATCACGGGCTGAAGCATACATTTTGGGTGCTGACATTCGGGAGAGATCCTTTCATTACATGTTCGTGGATCATGTGCAAGACAAAGCCCGTGACTTTTACTCTGCTATTTAAAATGCTTATGAAATACTCAAATTTCCCTTAAAGGACGAATTCACGATGAAAAGCAACCCATTTCAAATTAACCTAGGGATGGTGAGTGGTACACGAAAGAAGGAAGAACCATGAGAAACGGCCCAGAACCCGAGAAATGGACCCCTTCCTTGGATTGAGCATTGATGCGACTCTCATCGCTGTGCCCTCTTCAACACTACGCTCTCTCAGCTATCTAATCACTCGCCACGTATTGAACTACGGCGAGTGATCAGATGATCGGTGGGCGGAGATCGCCGGACCCGCCAGCTTTGAGGCATGATAGGTCGCCGAGGTCAAATTTTTCCATGCGAATTGCGCGTCAGTTCGCACCCTCAGGAGGTCCGTGGGTCCCTCAACTAGGTCAGTTTCCCTTTCTTCGACCTTCATTCTAATCGTGAATTCCTCCTTTAACGGTGCTTTTGAAATTTAACTTTCCATTTCATTGGTTTATTTCATCGGTGACTGGGATTTCTTGGTGAAGATTGACAGCTCTCAGTTAAGCTGCTTTAGTTCACCTAGGCTTCAGATATGGTTCTTGCGAGGGAATAACTCGACTGCTCACATGGTATTGATAGTGTCCAGCCTGTTTAATACTTGCTCCTATTTTCAGATGTCTATCTGGGAAAGTGGCAAAATCGTCAAGAAGGTCTGAAGACTGGAGCAGAGACTAGTTCATCCCCCCCCCCAGTTTAGTGGAGCACATGGAATGCCAGCTCATCTGAGAATTTGTAATAATAAAAATGTTCGTCATCGAAAGGTGTTTTCGCTCGTTGGTTTACTACTATTCTGCAAACGCGCACTTTTATCACATTCACCACGCCGATATGGGCTGCCAACAACATGCGCTCCTGGGACGATGGCAGCCCATTTGGGCTGCCAACTGATAATCGCTTTAAAGGCGCTAGGAATGGACAATGGATAGGTGGGCAAACCTCGTTATCGAGTGTGAAATGCTTTTAAATTCCTTCACGGGGAAGTGAGTGAGAATGCTCACTTTTCTTAACCACGATTTGTCGTCCTGATCGAAATCCTACTGTTATATTTTTAGGCAGTCTTTACGCATTGGACATTGCAGAAATTATTTTGCGACATTCATGTTTTTGTTCATTTACAAAACAAAATCTGCGGTTATGTGGTGAGGCGGCGGCCCCGGGCTACGGACTTTTGGTGCGTCTGGGTTGTGCACGCGGCGAATTGCGCGGCGGGGTGCGCGGCGATCCGGCCGAGGCAAGTCTTCGTGGGCTCCTGCAGTGGAATTCAACACGTCAGAACGAGTACAGATCGCGGATAGAATCCACAAGGTTCTGCTCAGAACGAGACTTTCTCAGGCAGATCGGTGAAATGCAGCGGTGTCAGTGAGGAAGATTACAGCGAAAGGAGATGGAAAAGATAAGGTGGAGAAACTTCATAGAAATGTCACTATTATCATATTATAAATATGAATAAGAAGCACTAAAAATGGAGTCATTTAGTGAGATGTTATTTATTGTCAACTCTATATCTTTGCTAATCGCGGCGCTCCTGTCCTTGGGGAGAACTTTCAAAACAGGGCCAATGGAAGGTGACACTAGAACTAAGCTCATGAGAAGGCAAGCCAGTTTGCTCTTGTGCTTCCATTTTTTCTCGTTCTGGCGCTGCTTTTGAAATATCCGACGCGATGAAAATGTAAAATCTAATCGGCAGAGCCTCGTGGATCTCTGTCTACGCAGAAGCCCACGAAGACTTGACCCGTTCCGATCTTGGCCGCGCAGCTCCAGCGGCGATTCGCGCGCGTGCAACCGCGCGACGCATCAAAAGTCCCGCACCCGGCGGGCCCACCAAATCGCGTCCGTCCCACGCGACAGAAAAGTGGGAAAGGGCGTCGTCGTGAATGTGTTAAAATATGACCCGCTGATAAATTACGACGAAAACAATTTGAAACGAAAACTCGTTGAAGATGTTCGCGTTTTCTTCTTCAAAGTTCACGATATTATCAGCGATCCATGTTGAGAAGAAGGAACAATTCAAAATCAGTTTTACGTTTGTAAGTTCTCGTATGTTAAAACAGACAATGAACAGCTCTTCAAGAAATTCCACTAGCTTCTACTTATGCACTACTAGGCGATCCTCTTTGAGCAGTGTCCATTGAATGAGGTATCCGAGATCACTTTTAACTGAGGAGCATCGTCTGTGATCCGCAAATACCATGCATTATACATGTAAAGTGGGCTCCCAGACAATACCTAACCATTTGGGCGCGGCCGCGGCGAACGCGGCCGAGTTGATAGGTGCCCGCGAACTCAGCACAGCACAGTTCGCGGGCACCTCGAGTGCGTTTTCAACGGTTCGCGGGCACAATCGACTCGGCCGCGTTCGCCGCGGCCGCGCCCAAATGGTTAGGTATTGTCTGGGAGCCTGAGTTAGTTGACTGAGTTTGCCCAGTTCTTCGCCTACGCTAGCTGCTGGTGCTTTTGTGGAGGTAACGCAAGAGGACCAAGATCATCCGAAGCGCCACAATCACTGCTTGCACTAAACTGGTTTTGGGCGCCGCTCTTCCGACCCGACGTTGCTAGGTCAGCGTTCACGAGAGACATTTACAAGACCCCAAGTAGTGGGTTATCATGTATTCTTGAAATGTAGCGAGCTTTGCACGGACCGTCAGGCTCTATGAAGAATCCCGACAAGCCTAGCCGGGGGTGTGCTCATATAGAACAGAAAGCGACTTTTCGCGTTCTGGCGTGGAATTCTTGCGGAACCCAGGTCCACCTCGCATATCAGGAGGTTCCCGCAGCAAAAATCGTTTCCCTTCGAAACGCGCAAAAGGTCGCTTTCTGGCTAGTTGAAACAACACCGTTGTCGCATCGTAGACCCCTGGTGGTGTTTTCTATGGCGCGACTTTGGAAAAGCTCCTCCAATCGTGTCTGTGAGGAATGGTCTCCGGACATCTGTCAACCGTGAGGCTAGGCAATTCAGCGTTTTGTTGTGCTGTCTGGGAGCTCTCACACAAGCGCACTATTACAGAATCTCCGCTTTCTTTACCTCCTTTAAAAGGCTTAGTCCCACTACCACAAAGAACGTCTGCTTTTCCTTCTACACTCTCACCCCTGGTTGACAGAAGCCTTGTAACCGTGGGGAATAAGCCTCTTCCCATGACTGAAGACAGTGCAGGAACTTTAGCGCATTGGCCGATGTCAGACTCTGCGACTGGAGCGATTCGGTCTAATGTGAATCGCGCGACCATCGCGCGATTCACATTAGACCGAATCGCATTACATTACTCCCACATGACCCCATCATGTCCACATCTCACGCGATGGGCGCGATCACCGCCCGTTTGTGGCAGGGCGCCCACTCGATCGATACCTCAGTCAACGTATCGATCGAGGGGGCGCGCCAGCCACAACGGGAGTGATCGCGCCCATCGCGCGATTGGAGCGATTGGTCATGATGGGAGTCATGTCAATCGCGCGATTCACATTCGATTCCATCATGACCGAAATCGCTCCAATCGCAGAGTCTGACATCGGCCATTGGTGATTGCGGACCGCCCGTTGCACGAGCATCGCCTATCTTCTTATGATTTTTTTTTCAAATGAAATCGTAATCCATAAGCTTATTTCTCAGTGATGACGTATTGTTTTCCGGCTCTGAAGATGAGTGAAAACAATTCAGGAACACTGAAAAAGTGGCAACTAAACTGAGTAAAACCATCATTTCGGTAATTCGTGCTCCCCACACTCGTGACGCGCCCGATACCGCCACCAATCGATTGATGAACTTTAGGCTGGTGTCAGAGTCCGCGATCCGTCGCAGGTTTCGCTGATTTTCGCGATTTGCGCGATTCACGCGACGGGTCACGGAAATCACAAGTGCCCCATCAATACTGCAAGGTGTTCTCCAATCCCGCCGTCACTTCTGCTTGATGGTTATGGTTTAATGGAGACTGCTCATGATTCCACTTGTTTCATATCCAGTGTTTCAATTGTTCAAATGGGGCACTTGCAATTTTTGTGATTGGTTTGGTTTGATTCCTGAAAAAAAAAAAACAAAATAGGAACGATTCAAGAGCATTTCAATGAACTAATAGACATTGAACATGAAACAAGTAGAACCACAAACATTCGTCTTCCAATCTTTACTGCCAAGCAGAATTCGCAGCAGGATTAAACAACACCTCGCAGTATTCATCGGGCACTTCCAACTCCTGTGATCCATCGCAGGTTTCGCGAAAATCGCGCAAATCGCGAAAATCAGCGAAACCTGCGGCGGATCGCGGACTCTGACACCAGCCTTTGAGCCGCGTCCATCAGTGCTCTCCTCACTGGAACTCATCCTCAACGTATGAATGGCTATAAGTCCCCGCTCCAAATCATAGGCTGAAGCTCCTATGCGATAGAGACACGTCAGCTGCCTGACTTGAATTCGGTCCTTTAAACCGCTTCAATTTGATGCTCCCGCCTGCGCTCTCTGGCCTAAACAGCCGATTATGACTACTGTGATCTCACACACTCGAATTTTTGCTACACTGTAATTGAATAATCCTCCTCGGGGTTCACCGCCACCGCTAACGCTTAGTTTTAAAACTCCCACCTTTCTCATTGGGATTTGGAGCCAGCCGAGCGCCATTTTATAATCGTCTGTGCTTTCCCCATTCGAGGTAGGACTATAGGAGAAAGTAGTTAGTAAAGAAAGAAACCGTATATGAGGGGTTCGATTTCGGTCGGAGTAGACGAACAAATTGGATGCTCGTCCGCGGCTGGCGTTTGTATCCATCCGCGGTCGTTTGCCGCTGTTCTGGGGTGTGGTTCATCAGGAGAGAAAGCGACTTTACGCATTCCGCAGCGCGGAACACAGGTCCTCTCACGGTCAGTGGCGCACCTAAGGTTCCGCAGCGAAAAATGTTGCGCACCTCGCTCATCGATGCAGTGTCTTGGCGATTTTCTAATCGGTAGTTATACGTCCCCCTCATGGTCAGCATAATCGCTGAGACGTGAGCTATGAACGCTGCTTCAACGGTTGGGTAGTCCCATACTTTGGTCGTCTGCGCTCTGGTTTCCTCGACAGAAAACACAG
>MU870928.1:0-20946 GCA_036418205.1 Ostertagia ostertagi | reverse complement strand
GTGATTTACCACAATGACGATCACGTTGCACATAGCCCAGAAGAGCCTTTTTACCTCCCCAAAATGGATATTTGGGAGGAACAATCTGTTGAAACTCCGAAAACTCCAATTGAAAAAAGCATTTCGAGAAGGAATATGAAACCGACCTTCTGATTGAGAGCTGTAGCTATCCTTTCAATAGCCTGAGCTTTTGCTTCAGCATTTATTCGAAGAGCCTCAGCTTCACCACGAGCAATGTTAATCTGAAGAAGGTAAAATGAGCCAGATGAATAGAGCAACCGTAGAAATGGTTTGAGACCGTTGGTAACTACATTCAGGATAAATCCTACATGCATTAGGCATGGCCACATGTAAAACTATCTAACCCGAATAGATTTGAATCAAGTAATTAGGCGTTATGTGGGTACCAAAATCGAAGTGAGTTGGAAAAAAGGTACACTAGGAATTCGAGCTTTCAGGGCACACACGCTATTCTAATCCTCAAGCCTATCTGTAAATTAAAAAAAAAGATCACGAGAAGTATATATAGAGTGAGTACCTGTTCTGCTTCCCTGGCCTCAGATGCTAGAATAGCTGCTTTTTTCAATCCTTCTGCCTTATTTATAGCTGATTCTCGAAGACCTTCGGATTCCAGAATTGCTGCGCGCTTTTTACGTTCAGCTTCTACCTTAACATATGGGTAGAATCTCTAGAAGTCTCTAAATAAGGAATATAAAAGAGAAACACAGCGGATCCATTCATAACTACCATTGAGATCAGATACTCAAACTATGGAACTCTATCCGGATAGCCTACCTGCATTTGCATAGCTTCCTGGATCTTTTCAGGCATATGCATGTCTCCTGAAAGCAAACGAGAATAAGATGAGAGAGCTATGCAGGGGTCGACTAAAGCTAATGGAAAGAAGAAACTCACTGATTTCGTATCGCATACACTTAATTCCCCACGGTTCAGCCGCCTTATTGATCGCCTCAACTATGTTCACGTTCAGTTGCTCTCGTTCTTTGAATACAGTATCCAAACTGATTTTTCCTACCTTAACAAACCAGTCAAGTAATACAAATCGGTTCCATGCAAACCATCGATGGTGATCTGGACACTAACCTCAGACCTCATAGTTGTCTGAGCCAACTGAGTGACAGCAAACTCTGGATCGTCTACACCATACGAAGCCTATTAAGAAACCTGATGGGTAGATTCGAGAACAAAGAGAAACCCTGAGGGTGAAACTTTAAAGATAAGCTAAAAAGAAGTTGATACCCACCCGATATGGGTTGAAAACCCTCAAATAGAGTACACCGTCTAACTGAAGTTGAACGTTGTCAAGAGTGATAGCACCTTGTTGTGGAATTTCAATAGCGATTTCTCGCAAATTTTGAACGAATTTTATCCTGTCCAGGAATGGAATCAAGATGTTGAGACCCTGAATCAATGGAAATCAACAACACATGTAGCTAATCGGAGTCGAAGATTTGTACCACTTTAGGTGCAACCACAAAAAAAAAGTCGTGCGAAAAGTGTTTACACGGCACCGGAGATATGGCTGGGCACCCACTGCGCAGAAAATTGAAATGCGTTGATGATTAAGCGTCGAATGGCGGTTATGGAAACATTGATAAACATACCAAACCGCTGCGTGGTGTCATCTCACAGACCATTACTAGTCTGGGCGGTGGAGGAATGCGTGGCGCATTAGAAAGCGCCTTCCTTTCAGTGCTCCTCTCCTATACATCCCTCAACTTCTTCTGGAGTGTTGCAAGGCAGGAAACTCGGAGCGCGTTCAATATTCCTTCCCCAATTCAGCTTGACCCTTCGCGAGTCGGTGACACTGATAAGATAAAGAAGACACACCAGCGATTATGGACCGGGAAGACAACCCCAGATGATGTCGTGTCGAAGGATCTATTCTGCGGGTGGTAGAGTAGCACAAGAGTGTCACATTTCAGCTATTGTCTGCGTCTGGGACGTGTGAGACTAATTGCGCCGAAGTGGCTAGAAACCTTATATGGTCGACTACTGCGAAATTTACGGACGGATACCACGCGCGATCCCATGAACACGCCAAACGTTATATGGCGATAGCGCTAGTCAACATACGCGCGGGTCGTTGAGCCCGTAGAGCAATAAGTTCGTTACAACTCGTCCTGGCGTCGCCCCTTTATTTTCAAGTAGGAAGTAGAGGAATATTTGTTGATAGCTTGACCGGCGGTTCGCTTTGTTCTTGCTTTCATTTTCGGTCAGTTCGGCACCCACAAATTCATTATCGACCTGCTTCTACCACACCAATTAGATCTGGGGTTGTTGCTTTATTGGCTGCTCCCTTGTTGAGGATTTTCTACTAGCGACAAGAGGTAACGTGAAGAATGACTCTAATACGGTGATTAATATTCAGTTCAGCTGACTACCGCGACTCGCGAACAATCGTTAGTTAGTTACAATATGAGGGTCTAATAATACTAGGGGAGCAGCTCTGATTGAGTGCTTCTCACAACGTGGTGCTAACTCTAAAAATTCCCGCTTTTCACGCGCATGTTTTGAATGCACGCCGCTCATTCCCTACCACACTAGACTGACTACACTCCGCGTTGGCGTCGGAGTTACCCTAGCTTTCTATGAACCCAAAACTGCATCATGATGCCCCCTAAGTAAGATAGAACCAATATGCTTTAACAGCTAAAAATAGTGGAAATAAAACCACAAATTAAGCGCATCAAACTCACAGGATCAAGGTTGTATTTGTACAATTTGTCACGCATACGTTGCCACTACCTCATGCTTCTTGTTTAGGAACGAATTGATAAGTGTATTTCTAGCAGTAGAAGAGTAGCGATAACTCGCAATTGGGAGAGCATTCCTAAATCTGAGTATTATTATTGTCTTCAAAGTTGTCTCGAAGTTCATCCATCAAAAAATGACAAACCAAAAACTGACCTGTAGATCGCAGCTTAGCGATTGCAGCGGATGGACTTGAATTCATTTTCGAGAAGTGGAATATTAGGATGGAGTAAAAGCAATTCTTAATTTACGCAACATCGGGATTGATCGTGGAGTGTAAGGCGCAGTGAGCCAAGTTTGTCCGTATTGCGCTTCATTTCGAACGCTGTACCAATTTCCAGACCCCAACAAGTACCTGATGACTTTTTCCATTCTTAACCTGGCGAACTCGAGAGGCGTCTTATTTGCAACTGATACCAACCATATGCACACGGAGATGTCTAAGACGGATAGCAAAGATGAAGTGAGTTGTCTCTTCTCTTTTATTTCACTTCTTCCGATTGTTTGGAAGCATTCTAAGCAGGCACATAATCATACGCCATTCTCGCGACACCTTAGAAATCCATTTACATGGCTTGACGATTTGTGTGAAGAAGTCATAGGGAACATCTCAGAGTAGAAACTTGCTGTATTCAAACTATCCTGCAGATTTGTGCAAGAGTGTGCTGTGAAACCTAAGGCTGGTGTCAGAGTCCGCCGATCAGTAGCGAATTCGCGCGATTCGCCCGCGAACCGGATTCAATAGAAATCATCGAGCACTCGATTGATACTGCAGGTGCTGTCTAATCTTCGGCCGCACCATTTCCTGCGCTTGGTGCGATGATTGAATTGGCCGACTGTTCATGGGCGCTCTGTTAGCTTGTTTCATATCCAGTAATTCGAATTTTCAGATGGGCACCTTGCGATTTCTTGGCAATTTGCGGCTCGCGGCCGAATTTATTGTAGTGATTGAGATGGTTTGAACCATATTACTTCCCCAACAGAGCAGCGTTTTAAAAGATTCGGCTGTGCTTACTTGAGGCTGGCAATATTTCCAACTTTGGAAGGCGCCTTCATTGCATCACTGAATCAAAAATCTTTACTTTAAACTTCAGCTAAACCAAGCAACTGAATGTGGAGCATAATTCCTATGTTCCATATTCTTGAACAGAAGCAACTACAACTGAATGTGGAGTTCTTGAGTGCCTCATCATATTATCCCTGGTTTGCACAGTTTCATGTTTCTTCCTGCTGCTGCTAAGAGCTGCTAAATGGTCTTTCGTTGAAATATGTCTTGAACTCGATATTGGGCTCTTCCATGTCCCACATCAAGGACAGACGAAAGAGGACCCTTTATAATCCTCCTTCGCGGCTTATGTGTCGCAAGGGTTACATATTGCTTTAAGTTAGGTCTATTTTCAACATAATCATTCTTACCTATCTACTTAGGTGCTCTACATTACCGAACGTGAATTCTGGGACGATATCAAGGATGACTACATTCAACGAATAGCTATGATGGATCCCAACGATGTATACCCGTCGAACAATCCAGGTATTGAAGCAGTCTTACTTGGATTGGGGGAAAGCTGCATCAGGCACATGTACTGTTAAGGTCCAACTAAACCAGACGGATCTATCAATTTCGAGTGTCATTGTGTCGGGCATCTTGTTGCTAGTCCCTGTGGATATGAATTCAGGTAAGTATAGCCTTGAAGCTCATCTGTTGATCGCATTTGCTCGTAGCTAGTCCAGAGCTTGCGACGTTCTTTGCTGTTATACTTGCAGTTGGGTAAAAAAAAACCATCGCCGTTGTAGGATGACAGTATCGTGAAACTTGAAATCAACTGGAAGGAACAGAAACGATAAAAGTAGGAAGCGTTCGCATGTCCAGTTTCAGAGGGAATTTAAAAGGCGACATTGAGCGGCCCATGTGGATAAGCCGTCTATGTGAAGAATGCAGAGAGCACTTAGGCGTGCTATCAAACCTCCTTGTGTCTTACGTATGATGTAAAAAACATCTTCCGTTTTCAACACCTGCTTCTTTGGTTCGAAATAGCGCACAACTGTGTCGCTTTTAGGCGACGGCGACCAGTTTTCCACTTTCGCCAAGCATGGCCGTGCCCTTACTATCGCATTCTGGAGGATCTGATACAATTTGTTGCAACTGCTCTTCGAAATCGAAGAATTTGTTAAGAGACGCTGTCACTTGTCCCGAAGTCCATCTGACGGCACGGAAGAATATGAAGCGGGTGCATGTGGGGACCAGTTGATAGCGTTTATGGAATGTGCCATGCGGACACAATGCTTCAAGAGTAAGGACAACATTTTTGATTGCTTCCACAGCCCAATCAAGCAAAATACGATTTTTTTAAATCTTGTTTTTAGCCATACCCAAGGACGACGAACCCAAAGATGGCGAAGGCGATGGATGAGATCTCATATAAATATTAGAGCCGTTTATATTTGTTTTGCCATGAAATAAATGTCGTGAAAGATTTAGACAATTCGTGTTTTGATCGATACATTTGTTTTGATACAGGTTGAGTCCCGCTCAGGCGAAGAGTTTTGCTCTGAATTTACGCTCTTGTGGTAGTTTAGACGAATATTTTATAGCTCTCCTTTCACCACCTGTGAGCGAGAGCACCATTCAATTTCCACCAGCTACCTTTGAAATCTAAATATGGGTAGTTTTCTTTCCAAGGCGCCGAGAAATCCCGTGATTCTCTTCGAACTGTCACAGCTCGAATTCAGCGCCTTTCCTCCTTAGCTAAACATGTGTGGTAGACTTGCTTGTGATTCTTCCCATCTGGAACGACTCCTGAAATAATTCTGGAGATTCACGCTGGCAATGGTTCAATGAGTACATTGACAGTATTCAACTAATCTGATGGTAGGCGCTTTTTTATACTCAGTGTCGGCTATTTCTGGGATCCCTATTGATTGTTGAAAATTTGACCCGCGCTTCTCTCGCAAACAAGCTGAATTGCCGAGTTTTTATCAATGATGGCATTTTTTCATTTCTCTGAACCGCTTACGTTTGCTTGCTTTTTCCCTATACAACGATTTCTTCAACGCTTTTGCTCTATACTTTCAAAAATAAATTCACGGTGATCCAGCTCGACTAGAGATCACCGCAACACTTGCAGCAGATCACCTACAAAATGACGCGTTGGTTTCATTGTTTGGTCCGTGCAACACCGCACACGTTTTAACCCACATCAATTTCATTCCTCGGCGGTACGTACAGCTGTTATTCGTTCCAGTTTTGTTTTTTGCTCAGTTTCTATTTTTTCACTTGGTAGACAGGTGAGTAATTCGTCTATCTTTTCCATGCCTCCAACATCTTACCGGGTAGGTGTTTCAGATCGGAGATGGGGCGTGTCAAAAAAACTGCTAAAGTCTCAAGGAAAATCAAGATTTTGAAGATGACCGACAGCAGGATGTGAGTTATTTTACTTGCTGGAAACATTTGTTTAGAAAGCGTTTGAGAAATTCAGCGCTTGTTTAGTAAGTGGTTAGCGCCAGATATCCGATACACTCAAGATATATTGGGGTCTCATCCAGTAAGGGGGCATCAAGTGGCTGCCCTCACCCCACCCCCTAGACTGCCTACACTCCCCCTGGCGCACAGGTTTCTCGAAGTACGGGACCCCGTGAGCCAGGGGGAGTGAAGGCAGTCTAGGGCAGCCACTTGACGTTGCATCACAATGCCCCCCCCCCTCCCCTTACTGGATGAGACCCATATAGTATTGGATTAGATTCCTCTCTTTCACCTGAAAAAAAAAACAGGAACCGTATGCTTGTTGTACCACCCTGTATGGGAATCGAACTTTGCCCTACACTGAATAGCGACTTCGTTATCACCTGTAGAGGATGCAGTTATGTGTGGTCAAATAGTAAGCAGCCTCTTCATCCTTATTCAGATGAGATGTGCAGATATTTCTGAGCAGATATTTACACATTTTCTGGGGTTACTGAATGAAAACAGTGAGACTGCGCTAAGTAAGTTGGGGGATGAGATTATGCAGCGGCACGGTGTCCCACAAGCGCGATCGCAGTAACCGTGAGCCTAGGAATAGAAAGGTCATGCTGTAAACAGGGTGATTGTGTGATTCCTCAGAATTCACCTTTGCATTTTTGAGCCTACTCCCTGGGTACAAGCCTAGTGCCATTGCGATTGAAACGCCGCGCCGCGCGTGTTCCACCCCCCCCCCAAGCCACTTAGAACCCAGTAGGACACCTTCAAGTATCTGTAGTGGCACCTGGATTTCCGGATTTTTCTAAGAAATTTCTTCTACGAGTCTTTTACTTCTGGAAATTTTTGCCAACCAGGGCTGCAGTTGTACCGAGCTCGTATTTTAGGACGCATCGGTAGGCCAGGGTTTCTTCTTTACTTTCTGAAGTTTACCGTTTAAACAGGGAGATTATCCGCCTTTGCGTCATAATCTATAAGCACAAAACGACATAGCGGGGACGTATCTATTTCCATATAGGCGTTAAGTGGAAATATGCTTCTAGCCTTTAGCTTCCTCTTAGTTTGCAGCGAGCATATGAACCCTTATGCAGCGTTCTGCTTCGTGAATGTTAGAGGAGCAGTGGGTAAATAAATTAGAACACATCGCGATCTATGTTTTTACAAAGTTTAAGACCGTGTAAATTTCAGAGTACAGGATTACTAATGACGCTGTGGAGTTATATTTGTGATAGGTAACGAAGTAATCGGCCCAGAAACTGCAAACTCAGCTAAAATCCGACAAAACATTTATTTTGCATCGTAATGACAGAGGAGCTCACTAGATGTGGCTGGATAAATTGAAAAGTACTGCTAGCACTCCGAGTACTATTCGATAGCGGTATGTAGGGTTAATTGAGGAGCTTCGACCCAGGTCTCATCCAGTGGTTTTTTCAGAGTTCCGACCATAGCGCGTTTTAAATCGCAGGATTCGCCCTTCAACATAAAAATCCAGTGAATAGATCTGGATCAGGTGATCTACTGCTATCCAGTGAGATGCTATGATAAACCTGAGACCTTTGCGCCGCACCTACTCAGAGTTCCTTTTTTGCAGTTGGAGCTCTGTCGTATTGAAAAATCCATATTTCATTTTTGGAGCGATTCCCCCTCCCCTCTCGCAGGATATCTTCGAAGATGTCCCTGATGTATATTTTTCAACAGTCCGTGACTTCTTTTCTGACATAGCCAAGTTTTGCCCATCCCGTAACACAAATTTTGGCGTGAAATGTAGCGGAGAAGAGCATTTGGTTATTTAAAGTGAGGTAACCCTCTTACACAGCTTCATGGCTGGCGCTAGCGAGCATGCATGTGTTTAAAAAGTTAAACTCCTCTTTTACCGCAAACATTTGCTGGTCCATTGAAAGTGTGACTTTCTGCCTGTTGCTTTCGAAGTGTATAGAAACGTGAATGAGTTACAATCCCTGCCGAAACCAGCCATGTTTAACAGTATTGATGCTATTTTGGCTGCGAATTAAAGGGAATGTTTGAGGTGTTCCATCTTATTTAGTTGAAACTGCGATTGCCATAATTACTTTGTTATAATACAGTAGTTATGGTCACCATATATGCATTCCGTGGATGCGAAAATAGACTCGGTCGGCGTTTGCCTTTTTCTTCGTTATTGGGACCTACTGATAAATATAAGCCCAAGTGAGGTTGTTCTTCGAAATCAAAGATTGAAGTAAGTGAAAGTGTCCCATACGTCTGTATATTCTTTTTTACATTATGTGGACCTTTCAGAAAAGAAGAGAACAGGATTATTCGTAAAAAGAAAGAGGATGAGCAGGAATTGAAAATCAAGGAGGCGTAAGTTTTATCGTTGCCTTCTAAAACAAGGTAATATATTAATAGCTACAATTTTAGCCCGAAAATTTCGTCCGCTATGTTCCTTAAATTCAATAATCAGCTTGGTCCTCCATTTCACGTGCTCGTCGACACAAATTTCGTCAACTTTGCTGTTAAGAATCGGCTGGACGTAATTCAAGGCTTCCGAGATTGTCTCTATGCACATAGTTAGTTTCTACTCATATTTTGACCTCCATTGCCATTCAGTATCGCAGTAACAACGCTTCCCTTTCAGCGATTCCCTACATAACGGATTGTGTGATGGGCGAACTGGAAAAAGCTGGACGTCGGTTCAAAATCGCTTTGAAAGTTATAAAGGATAACCGATTTCAGCGTTTGAAGTGCGATCACAAGGGTATCTATGCTGATGACTGTTTAGTGCAGCGCGTTACTCAGGTATTGCTTCACTTATTTTCTACCTTTTTAGAGACCAGTTGGCGCCGCACGCATTGCGCGCGCAACACAGATCTGCGGCGAATTTTGATGGTGCGACGAAAATTTTCAAATTTGGCTTGATACACCACGAATATCTGAATTCTCAGCTAAATTCTATCCGCTCCATCATCGACGGCTTTCAACCTCTTTTTCTTCGTCAACCATTATCCTCTTTTTCTCGGTCTCCGGACTGCTTCCGGACAATAAATCTCGTGGCAAACTCCGCCTACTTCGGTGCGTGCCCCGCCCACCAATAGCATTTGGCCCCCTTCCTTTCGCCGACCTCTACCCCTTTTTTCACCGGTCTCTGGGACCTCTTGGAAGCAGCTGATCTTTTTTCCCTCGCCAAGTTATGAATTTTCCTTGGTAACTCCGCCCACCTGGGACTTGCTCCGCCCACCAATAATATTCTAGCTCCTACTACTTCACCCACCTCCATCCACCTTTTTCCCGGTCTCCGGGACTTCTTGGAACCGAGTTATGAATTTTCGTCGCAAACTCCGCCCACTTTGGTCATGCCCCGCCCACCAATGGCATTTAACCTCCACTCCTCCACCCACCTCTATCCACCTTTTTCCGCCTCCGGGACTTCTTGGAGCCGAGTTATGAATTTTCGTCGCAAACTCCGCCCACTTTGGTCAAGCCCCGCCCACCGATGACAGCTGGCCTCCACTCCTCCACCCACCTCCATCCACCTTTTTCCCGGCCTCCGGGACTTCTTGGAGCCGAGTTATGAATTTTCGTCGCAAACTCCGCCCACTTTGGTCATGCCCCGCCCACCAATGGGCTCCACTCCTCCACCCACCTCCATCCACCTTTTTCCCGGCCTCCGGGACTTCTTGGAGCCGAGTTATGAATTTTCGTCGCAAACTCCGCCCACTTTGGTCAAGCCCCGCCCACCGTGACAGCTGGCCTCCACTCCTCCACCCACCTCCCCCACCTTTTTCCCGGCCTCCGGGACTTCTTGGAGCCGAGTTATGAATTTTCGTCGCAAACTCCGCCCACTTTGGTCAAGCCCCGCCCACCGGACAGCTCCACTCCTCTACCCACTTCATCCACCTTTTTCCGGCTCTTAAGACTTCCCCGGCCCGAATTATGAGGACTTGTAGAAAATGCTGTACACTTCAGAGCGCGCCCGCCCATTCTGGGCGGGCCTCCGCCCACGTCATGTATGCAGGAAACACCTTAGACATTGCTCCCTTACACCAAATTGTTTTCTGCTCTGTAGGCTTTCTCCCAACCGAGTTATGAAATTTTTCATAAAGCACTGCTTTTTTAGAGAACGCCCCGCCCACCGGGGGTGGGTCTCCCTAATTCGATGTGACTTACCAATGCACACCTTTACCCACTTTTTGGCCCAGTTTCGAGGTCGTTTTGTCACTGAAATCGAAATCTTGGTCTTCGGTACAATTCATTTCGACGCACGCCACGCCCTCTGTGGGCGGGCTCCGCTTAGCTGATGTGTGTTTTGTATTTCGTGAGACCTTGCCCACCCATCCCACACTTGACCCGGTCCCTCCAGGCGGATCCCGAGGAGCTAGGGAATTTCGTGACAGACATACAGACAGACGACAGACGAAGCGCTTTATAGTTAGTAGGAAGTAGGATAGACCTTTTTGTTGTAATGTTGTTGGAAGAGGGACACTGAAGTAAGAACCAGAAGTCCACATGTCTTGAATCTCCCTACCTCAAGATTTTGAACGGAAGAAGGATTTCAGCAGTTCGGCGACTCGGGAGTCGTTGAGGATCCTGCTATTATTTGAATACTGGCTAGTCGTATGCGTTGCGCAGTAGGTGAAGCTATGCATTATGGTGTTGAGTATTACAGAGATGCATGCACATTATTCTTCCAATTGTTGATGCAAGAAATAGTATTAGTTCCTACTTACCAGGAAAGGTCATTTGGTCAACCCGGCCATTTGAAATGAGATGTATATGTGTATACGCGCCTTGGGACGCTGAGCTCAAATATGTGTTCCTTATCTGCTGAACTCTTCTCTGAAAGGAATTATGAAGCAGAAAAGCGCAGGGGCTGTGGTCGAGGCTCACGAAAAAGAGGTCAGGGGATCAACTCCCTGGCGAGTTTGTTCTTTTGCCGTTTGCAGTAAGATAGCTAGGAAGACTCCTAACATCGCTAGTCCAACATGCTTGCGTATAGTTAACAGTACAAAGAATTTAAGGGCAATTAATAACGAACTTGGGCGGCATCGCTCCTCACTACTTTGGGCGCTTGTAGCGCAGGCGCCAGGCATTTTTGCTTCGAACAAGTATGATATTCGTAATCAGGGAGCCAGACTCTCCCTTTGAGCAAACTTCTAGCGAATTCTGAAATTTTGACCTAACCTCGAAAATTTGGGCAGTCACTTACCTCCACCAATCCATTACAAAAGGCTGGCACTTGGGTAGAATAAATTTTTAAAAACTTTTCATAATAGACAAAAATTGTGTCTGGCTTGCCCGTCTGCATCATCCAAAGATCTGCAAAGCATTATTTCCTAATATTTACAATACCTTCTCTCCCCTTTCTGTACTTCTACAGAATCGCCATCGATTGGCCGCCTATCTACATGATAACATATCATGCTTGCTTTCAGCCTTCTCATTTGCATATAAGCACATAGCGCTTTCATGTTTGCAGCTGATCGTCCTTATTTTACATATTAATAGATAATCTTTCTAACATGCAAATTCTGTCACATGAGGAGAAATAGCGTAGAAGCAAAGGAGAATCTGTGGATTTTCGGCTGTATATAAGCCGCGCCAAGATCAATCGTTTTTGTCTTCAATAAAGCATTGAAAGCCTTCGTCTCCGTCTTCCACCGATAGAAAAAGGTGGTGACCACGGCAGGATTCGAACCTGCAATCTTCTGCTCCTCTTCTCCTTTGCTTCTATGCTATTTCTCCTCATGTGGCAGAATTTGCATGTTAGGAAGCTTATCTATTAATATGTAAAATAAGGACGATCAGCTGCAAACATGAAAGCGCTATGTGCTTATATGCAAATGAGAAGGCTGAAAGCAAGCATGATATGTTATCATGTAGATAGGCGTCCAGTCGATGGCGATTCTGTAGAAGTTACAGAAACTCCCGCGCGGAGAATGTCAGAGAGCCTTTTTGTTCTGGAGAGTTCCTGAACAGAAGGATTTGAGCAGTGCGTTTGCAATTTGGCATATAGTCAAGACAAAGAAAAGGAGAACCAAAAAAAGATGAAATTGATAACCATACTGAATGAGGAGAAAAATTGTGGAATTTTCTTGAAGAAATTGAAAATTTTTGATGAAAAGTGTTTGAAGAATGGTAGACTTTCCGTTATTTTGCCAACTCTGTTCTGTAGTGAACTGTCTTCATTGAGAAGGTCTTCATTAGAGAATTGAAGAATTCCCTTGATAGTGATGTTCGTGGATCCGCCTTGGACAAGACACTAAGCACTGCTGTGACACAGTTGGGCTGTCGAAGTGGAGACGTATTCTGTTGAGGTGACCTTTGGTTGTGCATCTTAGAATCTGAGTCTGAGTTGGACACACCACATTCGCTGTGACTTCTCCCTCACTGCTTTGACAAGATACACTCAGTTCTGCTCCAGTGAGGCAGTTGTAACATCCAATCAAATCTCCGCTCTCTAATGTACAGGTGCTGTTGGAAATACGGGACGTAATTTTCAAATTTTCTGCGACAACATTGTAATTGTAGAGCGGATCCTACGCCAGCTTTTGCGTAGACCATGTTTCGCTCTGAAAAGATCAGAAAATTCTTAGATATCTGAGGGAGAGGCTTTGCTTTCATGATTTTGGCTATGTCCACTTGAGGGCAAACGCATGAAACTGAGCGGATTCCGTGAGTGCATTGACATATAGAGCTGGAAAATTGACAGCGGAAATCCTTTGCTTCTTTGAGAGTCGAACACTGTAATTGCCCTGCACTATTGGCGATCAGTTGTCCCTTTGATACGGTTTTTATGATAGAAACTCTATTTTGTGTTTTCATGAAGGTTGATGAGAGCACTGGCAGTTGAGGTACGGTAGTTCCAATGAGGCTAAATCGAAGGTTATTCCATGCGATAGATTTCCCCGGTGTGAGCCGTAGCTTTGTCGTCACAGTTGTTTTGGTATCCAGAATGGAGATTTCGGCGTCGACAACAATTTCCCAACTCGGGCATTTCAAAACGGTGTACACTTCTTCTGTTTTTGCTACGGCAAAAATTCTATAGAAGAGACAGCTAGGGTGGCAAAAGAAGCATCCATCGCACGTCCAGCACCCACAGCCTTTTTCACAAAAGGTATACCCGGGGCTACGATTCGCCAGATCGGAGAATTCTTTTAGTTGCTTCTGAGCAGGTATTTGGTCACATGCCTTTTCCACACAGCTCCCCGCAAGGTAGCATCGGTGGATTGATTCGACGATAAGCTTATGGTCCCTAGTGAAAAATTCGATGTTTTGATTGCAGCGGAATTTGATGCCGTCGATTTTGATAGAGATGGTAGCAATGGCTTGATGGTTGTTGTTCCGAAGTGTTAAACAACTTTCTTGTTGGAGTGGTTGCAGAGTGACAATTGTTACTTCGTTAAAGGTACATTTTTCCGAGCCGTTGGAAGAAGTGCAGGTATTTTCTTGAGCAGTCAAAGTCACCACCTGTGAACACGACCACACGATAGAGAATTGTAATATTACGGTGACTGAGGTGAGGATGTAACCAAGCTTTCTCCTTTGACTGGTGTAAGTCCGAGGTTTGTTTGACATCTTCTTTTCTGACCATATAGAAGGGCTTCTTCTTCTTCTTGGAGTGAAGATGATGATACAACGGACAATGCTTGTGACAATCCATTTTGAAACTTTGAGAAGGAGCCAAGTGCAGCGTATCACAAAGATACAAACGAGGAGTAGAGACAAGAACAGTGCTATCTGCAAGGTCGTCCAGCATTGCGTGTTGTATAAGCGTTCCCAGCAGAAAAGGCACTGGAGAGTTTCACAGATTGGTTGGGCGTGACAGTAGAGTTCAGTTTCGAAGGTGAGTTTCCCTTGATGCCAGCCTTTGATCTTCACCTTGTAATCGTACATGATTATGGAGTTCGGAAAGGATAAGTAGTTGTGAGGACATTTCGAAAAGATGCAATAATGATTGCTGCAAGCTTCCACTACGTCGTGGTGTGAATTGCACTTCAAATTTAATCCTCCTTTCGTGCAATATGCTGAGATAAATGAGCTCTTGTGTAGCGTGAGGGCGTCACTGGTACTGTTGGTATCCGGTAGAGGCGTATTAGTTGAATATTCGTAGTAGGATTTTATAACGGGACCCCAAGCTTTGATGGGAATATTTCCTTTGAATATGTTGGCTGTGTCGTTTATTACATATACGGCAATTGGGTTGTCGTATGTACAGAATAGCCTTGCATTGCTGTGGCATTTGTGTTTTTCGCAGAAGTAGGATGTCCCTGTTAGAAGCCTGTCAAGAAGATGTCTCCTCCATCCTTTCTTGTCTATGCATATGAAATCGTATTTATCGAGGTAGTCTTTGATGCTGACAGTGATTTCCTCCACTAGGAGTAGGCTGTTGTCGAACAATTGAATTTGATTGAATATGCCGAGTTTCTTCACTGAAGCACATTTCGGAGAAGGTTGAAAAGAGCACACTTGTTTGGGATGATAGTTCAGGAGTCTCTTTGGTATAAATTTGAGTTCTGAAGTTGCAGTTTTGTCGCTTCTGCTGTAGGAGCAAGAAGTTGTCCAGTTCGGGCATTGACATGCTTCTCCGCAGAGGGTAGATCTTGAAGGTCTTGAGTATGTTGATAGAAGTTCGAATCGTATGTGTCCTACGGGACAGAACACAGGGAACCAGCACATTCTTTCTTCATTCTCGACGGTATATTTTGCTATCGCTATTCCTTTGGAAACGCAGTTGCTTGCGTAAAGTATAGTCTTGTTGACGTCGAGATCTTCGGGGCATCTGGTGTCTATCATAGAGGAAGGCTGGAAAAGTAACATCAGAATGCTGAGACAAAGGAACATGGGATTTATTCGAGACTTGGACCTGGTGATCATGGGATGTCTGGAAGTGGACGTCTGAGGAACGGCGGTGGTGGCAGGTGGATTTTCAGATACTTCGTCCGGTGGTTCCGTTGGAGGAATCTCCAGTTTGTGTATTAGACAGTTCGGTCGTGTGATGATCTTCTTTGAAGGAAGGCGAATCTCAACAGATCTCTTGAAATCATCTTGGGATCCGATAATTTCCCCTATTTTCCACTGTCCCCTTTGCAGAAAGGGTTCATGTATGATGACAAAATCTCCCAATTTTGGAGGTCCGCTTTCATGAGACCGTGGCGGGTCATGCTCTGTTCGAAAGTTTTCCCTCATAGCCGTTAAGTATTCCATATTCCATCGAGTCCAAAATTCTGACATTATTGCTGCTGTTCGAGTCCAGTCTTCAAGTAGAGTGTCTCTTGTAGATTGGAAGGGGAGGTATTCACGTGAATATTCAGTTGGTTGTTGTCCGCAAAGACGGGCTCCCGGTCTTAAGAAGTCGATGGGTCGCAGTGGTAAATAGTCTAGATCTTCTGAACAGTAGGTGAGTGGTCGACTATTCACTATGGCTTCTGCTTCTTTAGCTATCGTTTTGATATCATCGATGTCGAGAATCCTGTTTGAAATTGCGCGTTTGAACTTCTTTCAACTTACTCAAGACCTTCAAGATCTACTTATATCTTCTTCTCCTTTGCTTCTATGCTATTTCTCCTCATGTGGCAGAATTTGCATGTTAGGAAGCTTATCTATTAATATGTAAAATAAGGACGATCAGCTGCAAACATGAAAGCGCTATGTGCTTATATGCAAATGAGAAGGCTGAAAGCAAGCATGATATGTTATCATGTAGATAGGCGGCCAATCGATGGCGATTCTGTAGAAGTACAGAAACCCCCGTCGTCCATGATTGGTCAACCCAAAAAAGTGGAGTTTGAGGAGTGGTAATCCCATCACTGCTCCGCTTTTTCTCAATTAGTTCATGACCTCAGATTTGGCGAAAAACTCGTTTTAGGGGTAGTTTGATCCCCTGAATACGAATATCGTACCTACTTGCCACGGAAAAGCATAGCACCTGCACTACGGGCACCATGGGCACTCACAGACAAGTAGTGCTTAAATTTAAGAGGGTCTGCTTGCAAACTCTTCGTAGATGTAGCGTCGGGCGACCGTTGATAAAATAACGGATTCAAAAAGGCTTTTCAGCCATGTTGGAAAAAAAGCAAAACACCAAACCCCGTAAGGAACCGAACCCGCGACCCCTGTGAGAAGCAAGACCGCTACCAACTGCGCTACCGAAGCTCACCACAGTGCCTCGGTTCTCCTTTCGATACTTTTATAATGCGGCTAACATGTGATTGCAGGCAAACACTGAAAATCAAGGGCGGCAACAAAAACCCTCCGTAACTCCTTTCAGAGAAGAGTTCAGCAGATAATGAAAGCAGATTTGAGTTCAGCGTCTCATGCTGCGTACAGAAATGTGCACCTCATTTCATTTGGCCGGGTTGGCCTAATGACCTTTCCTGGTTAGAGCACTGAACCTGCAGATCGGAGAATATTGGTCGGTTGTTTTGCGTCGCTTCTGAACTAACCAACTGCTGTAACGACCTTTAACTGTTGACTATACGTCTTTGATGCCAACTGGCAGGGCACGTGGTCCCTTCAATTGTTCTTCACAAAGAAATTAAGTTTCATTGATTCATGCTCGGGCAGTATGTAAGTAGACCAGAACATGATCCATGGTCACTTTTCTTTCTTTTCTCACCCCTCGCACGTTTTTTATGTACTCAACAAGTATTGCGAAACGTATCATCAAGTGGACTGGTCAGTCCTGAAGCTGCAGAAGTAGGAGCTGTTCGGTTGTTTGGCTCCTGGGTGAAGTAACGTAATTGGCTTTTCGTGATATTGGATGGTTTGTTCGTCAGAACGATTAGGTCCCACTTACATAGACCTGACAAGACATGAAAGTTTTGAAAGTTTTCGAGCGATTCTGCGAAGTTTCGACATATTCTGTTTAAATAAACTACATATCCCTCACATCCCCCTTCCATCTAAGAGACACTTCTCGGGAAATCTAAGCATAGATTCGGCTAGGATTTGAAGGACATTAGGCCTGGAGACGAAGGTGAGCTGTCGGGTTCAAGTGGGGAGCTCCTTGTAGATGAACTTCAACGACTCGAGGCTGGTGTTTTGCTGGGGTGAAACGAAGGTTGAGGCCACCACCATTCTTCTATGCAGCACTGCTAAGGGTCTCAACTCCTGGAGACTTTCGTATCCGCTTGAGTATTTCCATTCAAGACGACATCTGCTTTTTGGCTTACCAGATTAGTCCCCCGTCAACCGCCGGGACCTTCCTTTCCTGCGCAAGCTTTCTATCCTCCGCTATGGTCCCTTCCTCCTGTGACACCAACACCTCCTGGAAGTGACGCGTATGCAACACAATGGTGTTTCATACAGTAGAAGGGACACAATCATGATATGACGGTAGATTTTTCGCTTCCCTTCCTCATCCTCCCTTCCTCTCTCCAGCTGCCACTGCAGCACCATGTGGAATGAACGGAAGTGTGCTAAGCAGGTGTTTATATAGCCCTAAGAGTGTTATCACAACTATCCTGCTACAAAACATTGATATCTCAAATCCTGTAAGCTACCCGATTTGTTAGCGGTTTGTTTATCCCATGAGCTTCCTTCACTCACTTCATTTTGCGGACGGACACACATATACTCGAGATCCGTAAGTTGGGGTAGGCGTGTCACCGGAAGTGACGTGTACTTGATAGAATCTATGTGGATAAGTGCTTCCAATATACATCGCGAGATATCAGCAAAGCATGCTGGCAACAGCTTACCTACGCAACTTCTATCAAGTCCACGTCACTTCCGGTGACACGCCTACCCCAACTTACGGATCTCGACTGTAATACATCACACACACACACGCACACACACACATACAGATACACAAACCGACACACAAAGTTAGCGCTTTATATAATAGAAGGATTCCACAGGTCTTACAAGATTTATTTCGGAATGTATGTGTGAGATTGATGATACCTTTTTGTTTTGATAAAATCCCAGTCTCGGTTTTTCTTATCGGAAATTCTTTATTTCCGTTGGACCTGACGAATTTAAGAAGTGAAATAACGTTGTGGAATTGCTTTCAACCAGTAACTCGTATTTATTAAATATCATACAAAAGAAGATCACAGCGTTCATTATTTTTACAATCACTAGCGATTCTGAGTAATACTGCTTCTGGGAATATCTAAGCGGAGCGCCTGCATTGGGATGATTCGACGATTCCTCTTTAAGATGGCCTTACCGCGACCGTCGGTTGGCGTCATGTGCTCGCGTAACCGTAGAGAAACAATTCGTAGCTTATTTGGTCCATTTTGCCACAAATCTGGAATATTCTCATTTTAGCACAAATGCTACATCGTCGCCACATGTGATCGTGATCTTAAACGAAGAATACGGAAAATTCCTGGCGTGCCGATTATGTATATTCTTGGTCACCGATTCTCAATTGAACGAATGCCAGATGCCTATGGTGCACCTCAGAATTAATCTTCTTGTTTTTTTTTGTTATAATTTTGAAATTCTTTTGATCTAACCTTTCGTATCACTCGTCAAGCGTAGAGGCCTAACCGGTAGACTTTTGTCGCCAAAAAAGAGTGCAGAATGAAGACTATCGGTTTTGCTGATGTAATTAGGTCCAGTTCCTGAAATTAAAGCGAGTTTGAACATTGGAAATTGTTGTTGTCTGTTTTGGTTTCATGTGATAAACAGTTGTTTATAAAGCGTGTTTGGTATCGTTTACTAGTGCAGGTATCACCTCATACCTTTGGTAACTAGTTCGCAAATATTCTGCATTGTAGAGCTTTTTCTTTTCACTTCATGCACCGCCTACTGTTACAGGGTTGGGTATTTCATACCTGTTCGCCGCTTGGAGGGCCGAAGTCTATCCATAGGAATCTACCACCGTCGTCACCTGTCGCTCGAATAGATTCGAACGGGTGCTGCCATATTATCTGAAGAGGTAAGTGCGGTACTCAGCTCTGTATTTTATTCATTTTCAAGCGTTGGAAGTGCTTATTACCTCTCGATTCGGTCCTGATAAGGAAATTCCTGTGTCCAAGTTCACTACTAGCTCGCAGTTCTCTCCTCGGCAAATACAAGGCGATGTCACCTGGAATTGTTCTCTAGATTCTTCCATTGTTTTGAAGCACAAACTGTTTGAAAGGCTTTACTAAAAGCTGATTGATTCTTTATATCTGTCGTAAGTTGAGACTGCTTCAATAAGAGTTCGATAGGGAGAAGTAACTCGGAATCCTTTAATCAGAGATCATACAGTAACCTCTTCTATACCTTCCCAACTCGTAGTCATCAGTGTGAATCACAGTTTGAGCGCAGCCATGGGTCTCCCAGGGAAAGATGACTTCATAGTAAAGATGCTTCCTTAATTCTCTCGAATCCTTGTAATTTTCGTGTTTGTTGTTCCGAAGGAGGTGATGGAAAGTCTGTCTCCCTGTGAACTCTACTCATCGAGACAGAAATTCACATCTACTTTTTACTGTGGAAATTGTCAAGAAGGAAGTACTTCATAAGCTATCAGACCGCCTTGTATAGATGTATGATTACAGCACATTATAGACAGATTTTTTGAATAATAATGAGCACTATCGTGAGCTTGTTGTTCTATAGTACTTCATACCATGTCTTACTATTCCTTTCCAGTCCTCTAGCGTTGTGTTACCGACTATCCCACCGGGGCATTGCACTACATTGCAGTTATCACCTTGTGATAACTTCCGCATGGGCGAAGTGGCGCTCAAAACAGCGATAAACAACCAAAGAGGAACCTCGTTTGTTTCCATGTGACATATCACTTATGTTTCTTCATAAAACGATTGCTTTTGGAGGCGGCTATTGGAACAACCAAGAAAAAAATGATGTAGAACCCAAGAGATGGGTCTTTATCTGTCCCTTGATTTCCGTTCTGACAATGAGATGAGTCATCGGTGCTAACGTCATCGACCTGAACGTTCTTCTCTGCATTTTTGCTAAACGCCTAGTACCTTCGAAATGTGCATCTCCCACACTCTCAGGAAACCCGTCTGCTTCTCCTCTATGTTACTTCCCTGCATTTCGACCGTATCGTGTAATCTTCCTTTAGATGGGTTGAGTTTTGATGGTTTCTTTTGCTTTGCGGTAACTCTTCTTCAAATCAGGTCTTGTCATACCTGCGATGTTTCTGAACAGGCCTCGTAGGTTCCTAGTACGATCGCTCGTACCCACTGAGCAAGATCAGCATGGGTTTCTACCCGTAATGTATGCGTTCGCACTCCATTCTGGGTGCCCGTTCGTATCCGAAGCGATATGACGTCTGATAGTCCTGAAAGATCCATATTGTGAAGTGTTTATATGGTCCATAGTTGTTGCTCAGAGAAAGAAATTTTTAAACTGCCAACCTTTCATAACTGGGGCTGTTCGTGACGTCGTTTGTACAACCCTTGTGGCAACCAACGGTCGAGTTATGCGCGGCTCGGCCCACTCGGTTTTCATTTGTGGGACTGCTTCATAGAATAACAATTCGCTCTGAGTGAGTGTCAAGAATTTTGGCTTCCACATGAGAATACCATCCTCATTGACCTGAAAAGCTCAATTTTTAAAATTATTCCTAGGTAGGTTCGACTGGAATTTTGAATAGAAAGCAGTATAGGAATCTGGCCGTGACTGTGCACTTCCTATTTCATTTTCAATATCATTTTCTTTCGTTCTTACAATGATGACCAGAGGCACCATTAACTTGCACTGTAGTGAAAGGTCCCTATGAGGTGGACCGTGGTACAATGACAGAGCGCGCATAGGAAGAGAATACG
>MU870927.1:3043-20155 GCA_036418205.1 Ostertagia ostertagi | reverse complement strand
TATGGAGAGTTCATTTAGATTAGAACAATGACAAGCGGGTGTGGTGAAGAATCATACACGGCGAAAACAAGGATTTGATCAAGAATGAATACACGTGGAGCGGCCGGTGTATCATTGGCGTAAAAGGACGGATAATCCATGACGGGACGATTTCTTTGTTGCAGGAGGAAGTTTCTTTGTTGAAGTGTTGCTATACGTGAACGACAGCATTGCATTGAAACGAAAGAGAACGTATTCTGTTATGCGATTTTCGAGTCGTGTTCTACCTCTTCTCAGAAACACTAACAGTGGTAGTACGGATGTCATACCTGAGAAGTGCTTACCCTAAATGGCAACAAAAATTAAAGCATTTCGAAATGTAGTCAACCAATTCATTACTCATCATACTTGCACCTCTCATCCTGTAATATTTTGTCTCAACTTATAATGTACTGTTGCAGATGTTTTCATGGACACTGCAGGCCTTAGTTCAGAATTTGGTTAAAGGACGAATTCACGCTGAAAAAGCAACCCATTTCAAATTAACTAGGGATGGTGAGTGGTACACGAAAGAAGGAAGAACCATGAGAAACGGCCCAGAACCCGAGAAATGGGACCCCTTCCTTGCCCGTTGATTTGAGCATTGATGCGACTCTCATCGCTGTGCCCTCTTCAACACTACGCTCTCTCACCTATCTAATCACTATAGACCTGCGGCGAGTGATCAGATGATCGGTGGGCGTGCACTGGCCCACCGCGCCAAGATTGAGCCTTAATAGGTCGAGGACAAGCGCTCCAGATGGAGCCTCACTATAGCATCCGCAGAGGTCAACTCTTCGGTGCAATTTGCGCTTTCAGTCCGCACCCTAGGAGCGGTCCGGGCCTCAACTAGGTGAATTACGTGCTTCGCTCAACTTTTAATCGTGAATTCGTGTTAAAGTGACATTGTATTGAAAAACTGCTTCCAATTCCTAAATACTGCGTAAGTAAATGTAGTCGTCTCACCTTCCACCTGAACAACAAGTGATGAAAAGTGAAAAACTTTGAGGTGGCGACGTTGAAGGTGTAGGTGACTGTCATCCTGCTCCAACACTGTTGACTGCAGAAAAACTCGCAATACAATCAGAATTTCAGCACCGCGCACTGAGCTATGATAGTTTGTTGATTTCAACTGAAAGATTATATTGACAATAGGAGAAGCGGTGGAAAACTTCATTCGGAGAATTGTGTTTGAGCGAGTTGTCACAAAGACAAGAAATAAAATGAGTTCTTCCCCATTTCGGAGCCGCTTATTTTATCGTCAACAAAGGAAATTATGCGCTTCTATCGTGGTAGCTTACAGCACTCATTGCTCAGCCGAGGGAACTTCGCGGGTTACGCATACTGTCGGATGTTCCTTGAACCCTCAAGTCAAAAATACTAAGCAGGGACATTTCTCTAACCAGGAAATGCTTTCAACTTCCCATGGAGCTATGAACGGAGACTGGGATGAATCAATAGAGTAATGAATGCTAGTTACAAATATTGAGACCAAAACTGCTACGTGAACATTCCAAGCAAATCGTGGGCGGTCAAAGTTGACAGGAAGGGTAGCGTCAGTATAGGAGGCGAGCTAATCTAACCGCATCGGCGTTTTTAGTTTTTCCTGAAACAGTATAGGGGTAAACAGATGGCCTGGTCACGAATATGACATTCATTTTTGAGACAGAGGCGATCTGGCGCCAGTTTGGTGCCGCAACTCACTTTTTTACTGCATTTCTTGCCAACTTTGACCGCTCACAACTTGCCTAGAAAGGTCGCGTAGCAGTTTTGGTCTACATATCTGTGAATAGTATTCAGTACTCTACCGATTGCCTGGGTCTCCATCCAAAGTTCCATGGGAAGTTGGAAGCATTCCCTGGTAAGTGGAACTATAAAGGCTGTTCGCCGCCCTCGGATGCTTTCTCTAGACAAGCGCTTCACTGCTTCTTTGGGTATGATTGCCTAAAGCTCCCGTATTGGCACGTTCCAAGTGATTTTATGTTGAACTTATGAGATAGTCGTGCCCAGAAAAGACGCAACTCATTATGGGCAAATTTATCACCGAATCTGAGGTTTCGGGTAACTTCGAAGTCACTGCATGAACCGAATTCATTTGAATCTCTTGTGATACTTACTGTGAATAACCTCTTATGATCAGGGCGTAAAAGTAAGAACAGAATAATAAGCCTTTTCTATTTATTCAAATGTAGGTGAGAAATGGACGCTGTGGTGTGCAGAACTCGCGACGGGGGCTGTTTATCAGCGTGAAGCTCGCGAAAGGTACCTATGCATCACAAGAGATGGAACGATGTGAAAGGATTAAAGAGGTACCGAGTTTGAGCGAATTCAGACGAACAGGAGAAGAAGAGGGCATTTCTCAAAGCCGAAATTTTATTTGTCAAATAAACAAGTAAATCGTAGTTTGAAGCAGGCAATCTTATTAGTTTGGAAAACGAGAACAGTTTGACATTCATAGGATATACGTCATGCTCTTGTAAAACATTAACGACTCGTAAGCGAGTCCAAGACATAAAAAGGCACTTGGTGGGTCGAAATCATGTGACTGGCACCCGCTCTTTCCGACGTATTAAAATATACGAAGGATTACGCAGTATGAAACGATCTGCATATACTCGCTGAGGTTTTCGATGTGCTAAACTTCGACGAGTAAAAAATCGATGATCGAAAGGAAAACCAGTAACAAAGCATGTGTTTCATTTGGAGACTTCAACAATTTTAGCTGATATTAAGTTCGATCTCTTTAGTGACGTGTCTGCACATAATGAAGTCATGTGTAATCTGTGGTAAGAGAAGAGCACGTCCGTACTAAGTGTCCACCAGAATAAAAGTTACAAATAATGACAAAGTGAACAGCCCTGATTAGTTTTTGCCTTTTTTCTTCGAACGTTTGCGTTGCAAAATGAAATGCAAGAGCTACACAAGACCAAGGCTTGTAAGGGGAGACGGTCAATTCAATCGTCGGCTAATGAGGTCACGCCGCTCACGCGGCGGGCAGCGTCGCGCGCGGCAAATGGTGCGGCGATTTTTGTATGGGCCTTGGCTTAACGGTCCTTGTCCATAAGTTGCTGGTGGGGTTAGAGAACTGATAAGACCAAAGTTCCAGACATCAGTGAGCCAACAAGAGTCACCTTAAGATCTCCGCAGTTATTTAAGCCTCACTGTACAGAGCTTGTGCGATGTAAAGGTTGTCCTTTTGAACATAATGAGACTTCTTTATTGATCAACTGCCTGAATTGTTATCACAGAGCGATAATCTGGCTAAATCGGAAAAATATTACGTTCCAAGACGCAGTGGAACGGTGAGGAAGGCATTAACATCAGTATGACAGAATAAGTTTGTAATAATGGCAAAGGACAAGGATCCTGTATTTTAAGGGGCAGGTGATCATATACCGTGTTTCACGACTGGGAACTTCATCTAATCCTACATTCCCCAATGCTAGAACCCTGAATTCTAACCACGGCCGACGTCGCATCGCGGGCTGCGGCGGCTGGCGCGGCGACCTAGCTATCGCCACGATTGAATAGTCACGCACCCCTTTAACCCTAATGCACGAAAGTGTAGTTCTTCCTCTGCTTGATCCTCTACCAAGACAAGTTTGAAGATGACTTGTCCCTTCATCATACATTCTACGAGGAACAATGACAATCGTCGAAAAGCATTCAAATGAATGACAAGCGAAAAGCAATTCAATGAAAAAGGTGCTAAAGTTAGGCTCACAATGATAAGGGTAGATCAAGTGTTCACTTCAAACCTCGACGAAGAGTGTGTGATTTTTTGTTCTGCGAAGACTTTAATAGAAAATTTTCCTGTTTTTTGTTATCTGTTGTTTGTTTTCGTTTTTTTTTTTTTCAGATTCGGTACCACCGCAAAACCATCTGCATAGCCCGGGTCAAGTTTGGGAAGGGTTGGGAAGGGTCACCGCTCGCAGCGGGTGGGACTTGCGTCGGATAGGGCGGTGTCGACGTAAAAGTTTCAGGTTCGGTTACAGAATTTTCCGAAGATCTGGAAAGAAAGTCTTATGGTGGGCACTGAATAAGGTCGAAAAAGGAAGACTCAATCGCGTGGGCGGAACGCTCTCCAAATGAGACGTGCTCAATGAAACCTTATTTCTCTATAAGGAAAAGCCTACAGAGCGGAAGAAAATCGCTGTTTTAGGGCAACATCCAAGGTTTGTCTAGCCCCTGAACTTGAGCGGTAGCCCTCCACAGTGGGCGTCCTCAAATGGGCAATGTAGTTCACAAACCCATCTAATAGGGGTTCAGAAGTCCCATAACAAGAAACAGGTAGGAGTGGAGGTTAGAGAATTGGCTAAACGTTGATGGTTCGCTGAGTAGCTCGGTTTCGAGACTGCTCACAGACTGGGAAAAAAGTGGGTGGAGACCGATAGAGGAAGGGCGATCAAGCACTACCGGAAGTGAAAGTGCACCGAAGTGAGCGAACTTTACCGAGGAAATGTACATAGTTGAGCTCCGAGAGGGCGCAGAAACAGGGAAATGTTTGCAAATGTTGGTGTAGGGTGAAATGTAACCTTTGGTTGCAGCCTGCAGCGAGGTGGGAGGGGATTGCCACGAAGCATTTTGTAAATATCGATGATCCTGTTTCAAACCACTAAACGTCCAGTGTGACATCATGAAAGATTAGATACGCTTCGTATTGTATCATAGCTGCAATGTCGCAGGCCACTTTCATGCACGGGAGGGCCACACTGTGATTGTCCTCTAGGGCTCTACCCAACATAACGAAGGAACACATTCGCCCGACTTCTGCTTGGGTTGTGCCTTTAAAGCAAACGCACCCAAATCAAATTGCGGTCGATGGAGTTGTGGACGCCGAATTCAATAAATGGAAAAATGGGCAAGGAAAACTACTGATGAAGCCCTTAAACAAGGATTCCCTTCCTTTCCCTTGGAAACGCAGGAGAGGCGTGTCGGACGAGTTTTACGAACAGGCTCTACGACTCCTTTACCCAGCGCATAATTAAGGTAGTGGCTAATCGTAATCTACGTTGCTTATCGTGGGATATGCACGAGGTCTCTCGTCCACAGGTTAACACTAGACGCCAAACTTCGTTTTGGGAAACCCCTAGCACTTTCCGCGCACTTTTGAGCCGCGGGAATGGCACATCTGTGATACTCGTGGACTACTCTATTCCACTCACTGAATAAATTCTTCGTCACTACTTCTACTGGGGGTGGTCGCTCTGAATAGTAAAGGAAACACCCGGATAGAATGGGTGGAGCATTCAGTAATGGGGATGAAGGTGGGGAGTAGTCTTGAAATGAAAAAGAAGGAAAAAGAGGACCCCGATCATGCCTCGAACGAAGCACTCCGCTCTTTCAGTCGTATCCACCTTTGGATGAAGCAACGGCATGTGTGGACAAATTTCACAAACGGATAGCTCAGCTGTTCCACTGCCCATGACGAACCACAATGTAGCACTGCCGCAACCGCGGTCGCGCTACTCTCGCAGGCGCCAGCAGAATCCCACACAGGAAGGCGGGACTTGCGGACCAAGGTGTAAATTGCGCGTCGGGCAAACTTCTAGTCCCTTCTCCGCGCACTTTACAGCCGCAACGGGGCCACAACATCAACACATCTCCGCCAGTCCACCACGATGGGGGACGGAACAGTTGACCATGCCTTAATCTTGAGAATGCTATGAAGATAGTAGAAAATCAGTAGATCAGGATATTACATAGTAATTGAAACTGCATTGATTTTCCATAGGAACCGAAACTGCATTGAAATGATTTCATATTCATTGATTGGTTCGACTAGAGCTGCCAAATCATCTGATTCTCTACTACCCTGATCAATACGTATCTGGTCCTTTCAGCTGACTATCTTAATACCCTGTAACCTACCATTCGTATTTTCGATATCTCTAGAGCATTCTTCATTCAGATCCTTTCGAACACATCCTAGAGGGAGAGATTCCAAAAATTTGGATGTGAAAAATATGAATGAAAGTCTGTAAAAATCATGCAGATGTGTAAGATAGCTTAGGTATGAAAGCTTGAGATGAATTATGCTCCACTGTTGGAGAAAAGATCCAGAAACTGTCGTTCCAAGCAGTAGACGCGAATACGCTATCACTCAACGCCCCTCCATCCACATTCCACACAGTAGCGTAATAACTGTGGGTGATACGGCTAAAAGTGTACAGGTAATGTATTGAAGAATTTTATAGTAGTCCATTTATGCCTCTACATATGTCGTGCAAAGCGGCAGTGGCATAGTGGCAAGTGGCACGCTTACCATGCGTGCTGTCTGGGGTCCGAATTCTGGGTTGAGCGTCGTCCAAGAGCCTACCAAGCCTTCCATCTCTCCGGGGTCGATTTTTTTACTACTTTATTTATTATTTATTATACGAAGTTTATTACCAGACTTGTCTGGGAGGATAAAAACACTGACTTGTACATCGGCTGGCCCCCGCAAGTCATTGTATAGGCCACATCGCATTCAAACGCCACTACGAATGTACAAATGGAAGTAGAATGCGTGCCGCATCCCAAAAAGGGATTGATCAACGGCAAATTTTATGCTTTATCCTTTATGTCGCGCAGAAAGGATACGGTGACTGCATCCGTCCGT
This sequence comes from Ostertagia ostertagi, assembly GCA_036418205.1. NCBI lineage: Eukaryota > Metazoa > Nematoda > Chromadorea > Rhabditida > Trichostrongylidae > Ostertagia > Ostertagia ostertagi. The sequence goes on along the minus strand of MU870927.1, from coordinate 13,536 downwards.
GAATCCTTTAATAGTTGAAGGAATTGAATGATGTCATTTTTCGAAAAAAAAAACTCAAAAATGTCCCACTATTTCCTTCAGCATCGACGAGAAGCATGAGAGTGTGGCCATAATCTGAGAGGAGTAACACGATAGGTTCAATTACAAAAAGGGTTCTTTTTAAGAAGTTCCCATCACCATATGATACTGCGACTAAGTGTGCTTCAGCTTTGTTGTGGCATCGTCTGGAAGTTAAAAGAATGCTGGTCCATATTATATTCAACAAATAAAGATGCCAGAACTACTTTTGGTGTGTTCCATGCTAGAAATTATTGACTTTTTTGTTAGTTGAATTTGCATTGAATATTCTCCCTTTGATAATGAAGCTAGGCTACCTAATTCGATGTTGGAATAATTGTTGACATATCTTCACAGACAACCACTCTTTACTAAGCAATCGACACGCCAACACACACCGAGTAGTGCTAGCAGTTCTATAAGTCGACCAGCCGGTTTTGAACTCTGTTTCTCTGTAGAGACCGTGGTAATGTATACGGTATCTGCAGTGCACTAAAAATCGTGTTTGTAAAACTTTTAATTTATCCAGCATTTATTTGTACCAAATATGCACGCATCGATCGAAGCAATGTAACGCTTTCGGTAGATCAGTGTAAGAGAAAAGGTGAGTTTGTGAGGCATTGCGATGATATTTATGTCCCAGCCAGAGATTGCGAGAACAGTGGTAGCAACAGATAAAACAAGCCATTGCTAGAAGCGAACCAGTACAACTGTAACATATTGCAATGGTAATGGCTTACGAGAGCGGAGATTCTAATCATGTTCAATGATGGGATTCAAAGATACGTCTGTGACGTCGTGAAGTCCGCACGTGTTCGCTGCTTCTGAACCAATGAACCGAAAGATCGAGGAAATCTGCTTTAAGGTCGGCTTTCTTTTTGGTCTTCTGAAGGATTTTTCTCCTCGACTTTCGCTTTCGATTCCGTTTTCTCTTCCTTCTCGGAGACGGAAGGCAGGACATCCAGCGAGTGCTCTCGGGTACGCTGTTCTGTTCTGGAACTGCTGCCACTTCGACTGCTGCTCATTGAATCTGTAAAAAGAAATGCTTTCGTACATTGTGCATTTTTGATAACGGGTGTGTCAAAATGACAAAAATTCAGTTTTTTTCTCAGATCATTCAGAAATTCAGAAATTCAGTCTCTTTCCGAAAAAAAAACTATCAAGTGATGGATGGAAAACCACTGATTTTCCAATGCAGCGAGTTACAGTGATTGCCAGAAAAAAATATTAAAAGATTATGACACTCATCAAGCGTCAGCTTCACAGTAAATCAACAGAGCTTCTTGGCTCAAATATGTAGTCTTCAAAGCCGAATAATGAGAACGGCTATTCACAGGAGTACTCGGGAAGCCAACCTGTGGCCATACCGATAACTTTTTCCTCTAAAACAAGTCTGAGGTATCGCCAGGAGCTTCTGCTGCATCGTTGAACACGGTCTTTCCAGAAATTACACCCTTTGTACGATTGTCGGTTGATCTTTTGAGTCTCCACAACTCCTACGAAGTCTCGTAAGCGGGTTCTTAAATTTATCTTTTCTACAAGGTTGGGCATCTCTCAAAAAGCACATTTTGAAGGATTGGGAGCACGGCGAGTCGTCAGAATTCCCCGGGTGTGGTACAGTTCACGAGGAGAAATGTGCGCCTTTGCAACTGACTGATGACGCAAATCTGGTGCTACGTAACTAGATTAGAATTAGTAGTGATTTATGTACATCGCTTGTCGTGACGCTCCGCTTCGTTCCGTTCGTCCCCATTTCGAGGCTAGTCTGCCACTAAATCAAGCATAACTTGCATCACTAGACTGAATGCAAGGAGAGCGAATTACGAGTTGTGTAGGTGGTATATGAATGCCCACAAGCTTGAGTCCACGCCTACCTTCTCCGGATATGCGCCCGCTTTTCAGGTCGCTTCTTCTGCAAATCACGGCCCAGCTCGTCCACAAACCACGCCACACCTCCAGGAGGCGGTGACCTTGGCTGAAATACTAACCTTTTATTGAAGTTAATACGTGTAATTTATTTTACTCTATTAACGGAGTGTTTATCTATTAGTGACCACCAATAGTTTGGGGACTGAATCAGAAGGAGTTTTTGAAGTGCCATATGCCGGGGAATGGAAGGGGGAGAGAGAAGATGGAGGGAGAAATATTGAGAGCATAAAGGAAAAAATCAAAAAGAAAAGAAAAAGAGAAAGAAAACCCAATTAAAGTTACTTACGATAGTGCGAGTAATCAGTATGATCAACCTCAAAAGGACGATTCACGATGTAAAAAGCAACAAAAAAAAAAAACCCATTTCAAATTAACCTAGCGATGGTGAGTGGTACACGAAAGAAGGAAGAACCATGAGAAACGGCCCAGAACCCGAGAAATGGGACCCCTTCCTTGCCCGTTGATTCGAGCATTGATGCGACTCTCATCGCTGTGCCCTCTTCAACACTACGCTCTCTCAGCTATCTAATCACTCGCCACGTATTGAACTACGGCGAGTGATCAGATGATCGGTGGGCGGAGATCGCCGGACCCGCCAGCTTTGAGGCATGATAGGTCGCCGAGGTCAAATTTTTCCATGCGAATTGCGCGTCAGTTCGCACCCTCAGGAGGTCCGTGGGTCCCTCAACTAGGTCAGTTTCCCTTTCTTCGACCTTCATTCTAATCGTGAATTCCTCCTTTAATGCATGTGCTACGTTCCACCACTGTGCTTTTACTGTTCACCATTTTCACTACTTCCTTTAATTTTGTTGTGATCGTTATTTTTTACTTCTTTATTCATTTATTTGTTAACAAAAGTGCTGTCTGGCCTACCGATTTCGGTCCCGTTTCATCGAATGCCATCTTCATCCCGTCAGGTACCGATCTGCTGAATTTGCTGGAGCCGTTTTGTGGATACAGACCTGGCGGATTAACTTTATTGTGGAAACTTTCATCGAAGCGATCCAACGACGACGAGCTGCTATGACTGAAAAGTGGACTTGAGTGCCTAAACCGCAAATATACGCAATAGCGCTCGACGACGGTTACTTCTTTCTCTGAAGGATTGAATTGGTTCAAAACTTGATGTTTGGAGGGCCACTCTTATGCTCAACCAGCATATTCGTTTAAAGGAAGAGAAAGTGAAGAGTGTATGCAAGTTTTCCTCACTTCTGATTTCTGACCGCGTTACGGCTGCAGTTCGCTTAAAGAAAGTTTCAAATGAGAAAAGGTGCCACGGCAGCGTAATTCGGGGACACTTGAGTGGTAAGCGAAGGTGCGGGTTCGAGTCCATGCCTGGGGCGAAAGTTTTGTTCATAACCCAGCATTCTTGTGAAACATTCGCAAGGCGAACTGCGGCCAAAAACAGCAGTTAACAAATGAAAAACAAGTCAAAATTGATTGCTAAAGTTTCCAGTTCACTGCCGATGTCGGCTAACCGGTTCACCACGTTGCACGTGTGAGCACATACAAGCTGTGGTAAGTAAATATACTATGAAAAGCTGAATTAGGGTGAAAAGGGTCCCAACAAGGCTTACTTAGGCGCGCTTGCCCTGTAAGTGTAAGGTGCGAGTCTCGCCTGGGACGAAAATTTGCTAATAACTCAGCATTTTGTGAAAATGATAGAAATATTCACTGAAAATTCTCAAGTAGACCAAATTAGAAGAGGATTTCAAGTTAGTGTAAAAAGATAACCTTGAACAGATACTACAACCATATACCTTCTCTTGCAGCCATACAATAAAGGCGTTCAACTCTTCTCTCTGTACATAGTTTTCCTCCTCATATAAATCCACTGAACCACCGCGAGGTGATTAAAAGGGTCCAACATAACCCTAAGTCTCTAGTCACCCGCAACAGCTTTCAAATTTGAATGAAAACAGAGGAACTGGCCTCAACACATAGATAGTGAATTCATTCACAGATATCACACATAGGCTCTGTTAACGTTTCAGCCACTTAAGAAGACTACCAACAAACTGTCGAATCTGCTTGATATTACTTGGCGTGCTTTCCATTGTTCTGTCAGACTGTCAGACTGCAAGCTTTTACAAAAATTTGGAATTTACCTGGAGTTTGGTCGTACTCGGGAACTTTCACACAACAAATACAGTAGCTTTTTTTCATTTTTCCTTCTTTCTCCCATCCAAAACGACTACGCTGCGGTGGTCTCATCGGGGGGGGGGTGTCGGTTTGGGGTGGAGGGGGTGTGGGGGGTGGTGGGTGGTGTGGGTGGGGTGGGGTGTTTTACTGAAGAAGGTCATGGGGGGGGGGGGTGCTTGCTTTCAACATATGTCAAAATTTGAAGTGATTTGATCGGGCAACAAAATGTGACAATCCAAAAACGTTTCCTTAAAACTTTAGAGCGCTATTTGTATATACGCCATTATAGTCTTCATGGAACTTGGCTACTTCTAGGCGATAGTCATCCATTAGTTTGATGCGTTTGCAATTGTTGATCGTCCGAGATCCGCCTGCGTGCCCAAGGAGGCCGGAAGAAGTCGTAACACGCTGACAAGAAAGAATTATTTAAAGGCCGGGGCGAAGCTGGGGTGGTTTTCAATGCGATTACTGGTCTTGAATGCGTTCCCCGACGACGAGAAGACGACATTATTAAGAAGGAGAACAATTGTTCACTGATATCTGTCGGACGGCCTGCAATCGCATTTGAGACATTCCTTGATATCCTTCTTGTGCGACCCCGAAGACGGGAAAGCGAATTGGTGTCCACTTGACAAGATACTCATGGTAAGACAATGTTATATATTGATGTTGTGAAGAAGAGAATAACAACGCGTTGACAAGCAGTAATCAAAGCATCAGCGAAAGTACTTTCACTACAGAAGAGGCGCTGGGCGCTCATCCACAATGCGCAGATGCCCAAAACTTAAAGCCGATAGATTATCGTTGAATTCATCGTATTGAAGAGGTGCAGCATAGGTCAACCGACTCAGTTCCTATGAAGTAATGTGTATTGAGTATGCCAAAGGTGGAGCACTGCTACACGCATAGTAAAGAACATCGACAAGTTGGAAAGATGTTCTTGAAAGCTTTGGACCCACTCGACAACACCTACCTCCACAACGGCGACAATCTCTAGGGAAGTTTTGTGTTCATGTAATCAACACAAAAGGCGACAGTCGAGAGGATTATGGCTTCCTTCTTTGCAACCTTTCAACTAATATCAATTGATCAGTGTGTTGAATCAGGGACTTTGAGTGGCGACATTGTTCAAGGAGAGATCAAGATGAAGAACGAAGGTCAAAGAAGCGAAGAAAGTTCATAGTCGGGAGACAGGCGACCTCCTGAGGGGTGGAGTACCTTAGCGCCAATCGGCCCTAGGCGAAAACTGGGAGCGCCCGGTGATCTATTCGCCCTGCCAGTCGTGTGGGTGGCGCGTTGTCAGGGTGACACGCACCGGCAATCTCATTCACTCGCTCGCCATGTCTAGTACGGTGGCGATTGATTGGGATAGCAGAGAGAGGCTATAACCCCGGGCCAATGCTGAGAGGCATAGCGATTGCGAGTCGCATCAATGCGCAAATTCAGCGGGCAAGGAAGGTGACCCATTCTTCTCGGGTTCCAGGTCGTTTCAAATGGTTTCTCCTTCATCCCTGCCCACTGACCCTTATTTTTGATGAGCGACTTTTCATCGTAAATTCTGCCTTTAAGACCATTTTACATTTTTGCTACCGTAATTTTGCCCACCCTGTACACTGTAGATGTCACACTCCATTGAGCTCCTGCAAATTCTCCTTGGTCAGAATCGTTTTGCCAGTAAAGTGGTCCTCACTTAACATATTCACGACGGTTTCGGTCGCGTGGGACGGACGCGATTTTGTGGGCGCCGCCGCCTCACCACATAACCGCAGATTTTGTTTTGTAAATGAACAAAAACATGAATGTCACAAAATAATTTCTGCAATGTCCAATGCGTAAAGATTATCTAAACATATAACAGTAGGATTTCGATCAGAACGACAAATAGTGGTTACGAAAAGAGAGCATTTATTCACTTTCCCCGTGAAGGAATTTAAAAGCATTTTACACTCGATTACGAGGTTTGCCCACCTATCTGTCCATTCCTAGCGCCTGGCAAGCGATTATCAGTTGGCAGCCCATATGGGCTGCCATCGTCCCAGGAGCGCATGTTGTTGGCAGCCCATATGGGCGGCCATCGGCGTGAATGTGTTAAACTTGGGGTGACGACTGCGTGCAAACACCAGTACATCCTTTACACGGATTCCCTCTGCCTGCGATTTGCTTCTACTTATCACTGATTTGAAGCTTTACTTCCAAAAAACTTTACTAACTTTATCCGTTCACCCAGATTTTCACGTCAAAGCTGTTGCAGCACATGTAAGAAAATCGATACCTGCCTTCGAGGCAAAACAATGGAGGAAGTCGAAGCGAAAATGCGGAAAAGTAACCTGTTGTCTCTGGGTTTGTCATTCCCAATCACAGGCACCATATCATCGTTTTCCACCTCGCCGTCCCAATGTGATGCGCGTGAAATCGTTCGACGTCGCGGATGAATCATGAACGGCTCCTCATGAGTACTCCTATAATAGAGAAAATTTCATGTTCTTTATTACTAATTTTCCCCTTCGAGCACTCTTTTAGTTCAAACTCTAAAAAGCAGTCATGAAAACCACATGCGAAGAATTGCCAGTCTCTATTTGTCGAAGAAGCAAAAAGCTGAATTTAAAGTTGAATAGCACTGCATTTTGCCATGTTGGCTTCCCACCTGTTCTAAGAAATCTGAGTTGATCATGCTGAGACTAGATCTAACTCTTCCAGCTCAACTGTGTTTTCCATTCTTACCTTCGGAACTACCATCATCAGATCCCCGAAATTCGCTGGTCATTCATCGTTACATGTGAAATCGGGGTGAATGGCATCATACAGTAGCGGTCAAAAGTGTTCGCCGAAACGGTTTCTTCGTGCTTCTCTTTTTTTTTGCGGGAAAAATCAATGGTGGCCTCGAAAAAATTTTTTCTTGAATATCCTGATTCTTCAAACTTGAGGATATAAAAACACTAGAAGCACAGTATATCAATTTTGGAGGGCGTTGTTCCGAGCGAGGAAAAATAGTGCCATTGAAAATCGTTCGCGCGAACACTTGACCGCTACTGATCATCTACCTGAATTCACATCATGATCTAGCCTCCCGTAAGTGACCCTGCTGATATAAATTCAGATAAAACAAACATTTGGATGTGTATCCAGGTAGGTGGTTTAGGGAAGTAAACTCAAGGTCCGAGGACATGTGCTATTCCCCCAGCTAAATCGAATACCCAGCTCCATCAAAACTGAGCGCTCTGTGTGCTTCTCGTAGCTACATATCCTCCTAGAAAAAGGATTTTCTAGAGGGCAGTCATCTGCTACGAAAGCGTTGTATCAGCGTTAGTGTCTTATGTCATAATTAAAATTACAGCTAGAAAGTTCCGGATGGACATACATATCAACACAGCTTCCGACTTGTGGATTGATTGGTCTTTGAGCGCTTTCGGCTGTGTAGAGCGGTTCGGGTAAGCTGTCCTCCCAGAAATCATCACGAACCATCTCTGGGAAGGTGTCGTAGGCTTTGTCGACGACGTTGAGTCCGACCTGAAAAAAAGAATTCAGCAATTGCATATTCAAGATGAGCGTAAGTCGAAAGCCGACCATATCAAATTAATTCGTACGGGGGCTGGGATGTTCGGACTGAATATTTTGTTCACGTCTCTCCACTTGCCGTATTACTTCATGAGACTTACCATTCTAATCTCGCTCTTTCGTTATTGCCAGAAAATTTGGAAAAGCAACTTAGGACGAGCCAAAAACTCTACTGAGGCAAGCATCCTTGATGCAATCCTTTCTGTAGCTATCGGGTCATGATAAAGAGACCATCGATTCTGGAGTCGTGGATGATCTACCGAGATCCTTGTTAACGTTGTAGCGCTCTTGAGTCAACTAACACTGAGCGAAAGTTTATTATTTTAGTAGAGAAGCTGCCTTCAGGATCGCTTGGCACCAGAGAGAATCGCTGTCGATGGTCTATCGACGTTTCAAGCTCAGGCGAAGGTGAAGGAAGCGAATGTAAGCAAAATAAAGAGTTAGATGAAGACTTCAACCAAATTCCGCTTCAAAAAAGTTCGAGTTAAAAATGATAAGTCAATCAAGTCGTGGTGCTAACGCAGGCTACAATACCGCCACTAACTTTTGAAATTTCTCCGCTGAGCGACGGATTTGCAGCGTCGCAAAGCGTCGCCCCTTCATAACTCCCCCCAAAGCGGGTCAAATGATTGGTGCTCTACACCATTGGACTCGTCTCTCTGTGGCGAGTCTAACCATGTGGAAAACTACGGTACTCGCCGTAAAAAATCGAAAAAAAAAAACACGCGAAAAACGCAAATTCGCGTTTCTTTTTCGTTTTTTCGTTATAACTCGCTTCAAAATCAAGATTTTCGAAATCTGAAAAAAGCATTGAACTCAGCTCGTCGAGTTCTATAAGAATATGCTTTTAAACTTTTGGAAAGCCCTACTTCAGATTGCGCCATGCACTCGAGCTTTGGCTCGAGAAAAAATTGTTTGAATGTGGTGCGCATATAATCCCGCTTATGCATCATGATCGTTCTTCAGAGAGATGGGTCTCAGCAGTTGCCCCAGAACGCGCCGCGTATTCAACATCGTCCATTGTATTGTGAATGGATCGATTGCTTTTTTCCAGATTTCATGGTCCCTATTCCACAGCGGCGCGTTAAATGACTTAACACGTAGTCCCTGCGCTCAACATCTCCTCCTCTCGTGTTCAAATGGAAATCATAGATCAATTCTCGGCTGGACAGTTAGCCTATCTGGTGAAATTTTCCAATGTTTGAGCGAAGGTTTTTCCGAAATCTGAGGAGGTAGCGGGGAAATTTCTTCTTATTTGTAGAGTACGCTTACTTGTGTGTAGGAATAAGATCACACACTTGCTTCGGATTCTTATAGATCTCGACGAGCTGAGTTCAAGGCTGTTTTCAGATTTTGAAAATCTTAATTTTAAACCGATTTATAACGAAAAAACGAAAAAAACGCGAAATCGTCTTTGGCGCCAATTGGCGCCAAATGACACCAGCATCAAAAATGAATGTCATATTCGTAATCAGGGCATCGAATTACCCCAATAGACAAAGTTTCGACGAAAAATGAAACTTTGAGATTTTGGGGCAGTAATCAGTGGGTGGCCCAATCCGGCAATAGGGGAAGGCTGAAAACGGTGAAAAACCAAAGTTTCAACTGGGGAAGTAATGCATATCATTCGATAGCATTTTTCACGGGGAATCTAACGGGGCACATTTCAGGTCTGCGAGTTCATCTGGAAATGCAAAAAAAATCTGATCTTTCCACAAGGGCATGACGAGGAGGCATTTTCACAGCCACAGCACGGCGGAAGCGCTCGTCTACAAGCAAGTATGTCATCTTATTTCTACACACAAGTAAGCGTACTCTACAACAGTGAAGAGATTTCCCCGCTACCTCCTCAGATTTCGGAAAAACCTTCGCTCAAACATTGGAAAATTTCACCAAATAGGCTAGGGCATGACGAGGAGGCATGTTCATGGCCACAGCACGCAGGGAGCGGTCATCTGCAAGCAAGTGTGTGATCTTATTCCTACACACAAGTAAGCGTACTCTACAACTAAGAAGAATTTTCCCCGCTACCTCCTCAGATTTCGGAAAAACCTTCGCTCAAACATTGGAAAATTTCACCAGATAGGCTAACTGTCCAGCCGAGAATTGATCTATGATTTCCATTTGAACACGAGAGGAGGAGATGTTGAGCGCAGGGACTACGTGTTAAGTCATTTAACGCGCCGCTGTGGAATAGGGACCATGAAATCTGGAAAAAAGCAATCGATCCATTCACAATACAATGGACGATGTTGAATACGCGGCGCGTTCTGGGGCAACTGCTGAGACCCATCTCTCTGAAGAACGATCATGATGCATAAGCGGGATTATATGCGCACCACATTCAAACAGTTTTTTCTCGAGCCAAAGCTCGAGTGCATGGCGCAATCTGAAGTAAGGCTTTCCAAAAGTTTAAAAGCATATTCTTATAGAACTCGACGAGCTGAGTTCAATGCTTTTTTCAGATTTCGAAAATCTTAATTCTGAAGCGAGTTATAACGAAAAAACGAAAAAGAAGCGCGAATTCCACATGGTTAGACTCGCCACAGAGAGACGAGTCCAATGGTGTAGAGCACCAATCATTTGACCCGCTTTGGGGGGAGTTATGAAGGGGCGACGCTTTGCGACGCTGCAAATCCGTCGCTCAGCGGAGAAATTTCAAAAGTTAGTGGCGGTATTGTAAACGTTGATTGGTCAAGAAGATCTAATAATCCCGGAGTCATACCACCTGCAGATTACGGTCCAATATGTAATTGCATTCAAAATCGTCGTCGTCTTCACCAAGAGGATTGAGCAGCACCTCAGCAACC
>MU870926.1:13447-25939 GCA_036418205.1 Ostertagia ostertagi | reverse complement strand
CAATCGTTGTGTAGCTCATCATTGAAAAATGATGTTACGATCCCGAATAAATATGGTTTGCGTGGCGCATTCCACAAAGGGGTTGTCATTGCCAAGAGTTTCTCTTTGATCTTTCAACGATTAATTGGAAATTATCGATTTATCCCTTCTGGAGTGATTACCAACTACTCTTCCTTGATAACCCATGTGATTTTGATTGCAGTTTCCCAATTTTTCGCTATCTCTTCACAGATTTTCCGCGTTCCAGCGATCTCCGCTTTCCAACCTGAACTGTTTCTTGCCTTGTCGCAGGGAGTTGTTGTGGCGCGCTACATACTCCGCGTAACTTCCGGTGTTTGTTTAGCCTGGGCATACCAAGCTTTTCATTCCTCTAAGGTCGACTAACCTCCCCTTCAAAAAGCGAGAAAGTGTCGGGTGCAGACCAAACACCACAACTGACGACGGCCTCCAAGTAAATCTGGTTAGAAGTTGTTCATAGTGATAGCTGATTTCTGGTAAATGATAGTTGTAATTAGTGACAATGATAGAATACAACTGCAACAGGCTAATCATTTCATTGGCAGAAAACATTAACATTTTGTGAAGGCCGTCGTCACTTGTGGTGCATGGTCTGCACCCGACACTTTCTCGCTTTTTGAAGGGGAGGGTAATTCAAGTCTTTGGACTGTAAATCAATTGAATCTCGCAATTCGTCGTTGCATTGCCCAAATCACATTCAAATGCTGCTACGGTTTTGAATAAAACTCGCATGCATGGCGCATCCGGAGAATGAGTTTATTGAAGCCGGTTCTTCTCCATCATATCTGCACCTAAAGGGCGTCCACACTTTCCCATGGGAGAAAGGGTTTAATGGTGACTGAAAAGACGCCGAGGCCAAAGTGTCAAAAGCGGTGTTTGTTCCCATTGTGTCGTCGCCAATGTGTCGAGCGTCCTTGAAGCGATTTGAATGAATGTTCATCGTTGCATCTTTCGATTTCTTTCGGTTGGTTCTCTGCAAAAACCTCGGCATAAAACCAAAGACTTCAGTCGAGTATGTTTTGCTGCAAATTACTTTATTATCGATTTTTTCCTCAGCTTATAGTTGTTTATGAGTAACGACTTGTTGTTGTTGCAACCAGTGCACTCAAAGAATCAGCTTCTTCCGGTTTCTCTTGAATTTTTGAAATAGTTGATACTGATCTGTTTGAGTGTCAGCAGTGCATGCATTAAATAAATAAATTAATTAGCATGAGTGCTATCGCAATATAAGGGGGCATTGTGGTGGCAGTGCAGTTGAAACCGCATAAAACGTGTCTTTTTGTTAAAAACGGGACTAAGCCCTAGGCGGGAGGAGGGACTCTCAAGGTGCGTTATTTTCATTTCTCCGGAGCTCCTGCCCCTCCTAGGCTCAGTTCTGGAGGATGCCTCCGTATATTGCGATAGCGCCTGAACGGTATTCACTGGCTTATTTATTATTTGTTATAATTGTTTGGGTTCATTGTTTATGACTATCGATGGCCAATGTACTCAAGAAATCATCCTTCCAGTTTTTCTTGAAGATTCGATGTGTTTATTTATTTGTTTATTTGTTCACATGCGCTCAATGTGCGCCGTAAAGTGCTGTACCAGGGATGCAATTGCAAAAAGAAATTAAATTTGAAAAATTAAATAAACTCAGTAGGTAAAGGAAATACAGTAATAGCTCCACTCTATTTCGATTCGAGAGCTTCAGCCTCGAATTTTGCCTCAGGGTGGAAAAGGCTTAGGATCCAGTAAAGACGAATGGACCGAAAGCTTGAAAGTCTATTCAAGCCTCACCGTGCAGAATCCGGTTTGGAATGTTCCATACCTGTATATCTCAACACTTCTTTCCTGAAATGGCATCTCATTACGGTAAAGCGCTTCGCTTTGGGACCGCCATATTTCCATCATCCGGACTTTTGACTGGTGGCGCACTTTCTGGATGGTCGCTTTGTTCTCAGTCGTTACTCGCTGCTTTATGGCGAGCCCTCCCATCTGTCTGCCTACTTTTCATTTCATGGCGGTCGTGTACCAATTTTGGGAATCTTGAGACGGGGAAAGGATTGAGGGGGTCGTTTCCTACTATGTATTTCTGTCGTGTATACTGTATCTAGTTATACCGTACTGAATATGTGATTTCACCTTTCTTTTCTTTCTGTACAACCCAATTGACCGCCGTTGTGCATTTACTGCGGACGTCTTTTTTCGTATTTTTCTATTGATAGCCGTTAACCCTTCCAAAATTTTATTATCGGTAATCATTAAATTGATTTTGGACCTGTTAATATCGTACCGGTAGAGTACATGAAAAAACGTAATGTGGGGCTCACCGGTAAGCACGGCTGGGCCCGTATAAATGATGCATTACATGGATCATTGCCGCAGCTTGCTGAAATCTTAACAACTTAGCGATCCGAGTCAATAACTATTCTGTCCACGACAGCGGCAAAGGGTGATTTCTAGATGAGTAGGGCTTTTCTTTGATTTTCTGGGAATGGTTTAGGAGCCATTAATAGCCGGGAAGAAAAGGGAAGCTTGACAATAAGAGAAGCTTTACTGCTTTCAGGTTCCACAGCGGGCGAACCGCAGACCGAGTCTTGATTAGGCCATGCAAACCTTCTGCCTTCCATAGGTCAGCTGACGGATGATCCAAAACCTTGATTCGGGAAGTTCGACTTTTTGAGGAACATTAGCCGATTCGACCGTTGTATTTTTTGGGGGGAAGACAAATACATGGCGTAATTCAAAAGGATTGATCGATTCTACCCAAACTCCTTGCGGATAATGCGCTATGGAAGCATAAATGGCCTGGAACCATCTGATAAGCTGAAGCTTCACCAGTTATTTCGCGCTAATTGAAAGGTTTCATGGCGATATCGATCAATTCTGTGAGAATGCGCCGCGCATTTGCTTTCCTTCTGAAAACTTCCCTCTTCTTTCCCCCATCTGTAGGGATTTTTGGGTATTCCTACATGTTATGGTTCTTTTTTCCACCAAGCAGAATTATTCCGCGTGAGGCGGTTGTCAAGGGGTTTCCAAGTGCGTGGTATGTCTCATTGGGGAAATTGTTGGCCGTAGAGAAAAGAAGACAAGGATGGCTGGCTGGAACGAATTAATGGCTTCGTGAGACGCAGATCCGCGTACTTTACCGTGGTAACGTCTTTCATTCGATATAACGAGCTTTTCATTGGTTTCTCATAACTGCGTGACCAGTAACCGGCAACTGGACGGCTGGCTACCCAAAGGAATCCGACACGAATACCTCTAACCGTTTGATGCTTATAGTACCGCCTGTTCACGAGGCGCATTCGAGTCTCCCAGGTACCATTGTGATCGTTAGCTGCTGCTTCACTACTTCAATATCGTTATCGGCGCTATCGCAAGATACGGGGGCATCTCCTGAAACTAAGTCAAGTGGGAGGTAGGAGCTTTGGGGCAACTGAAAATTGCTCACGCACCCTGCAGCCTCTCCTACCCCATCTGAGCCCCAGTCCCTCACTTGAAAAGGCCTTCAACGACGTTTTGAATGCGTCGCCACTGCAATGCCTCCATATTTTGCGATAGCGCCTTGTTGCCATTCATCAGTGCGTTGACTTATTTCGAAGCGTTGTCGATGTGAAGTTGGTGCAGCAGAAAAAGGCCTGCCCATCATTTTCACATTGCACAGGTTCGAACCTATTCCGGGCCAGTCGAGCCTGCCGTTCTTTCGGTGTTGGAAACTTTTCTCTTGAGCTTTCCTAGAGAATGAGCACGGCTCTGAATATCATTATCACAGACTTCACAACGTGAAGGTGGGGGGAGGGGTCGTATTTGACCTGTTTGGGGAGGATTTTATATTGGTTGGGCTGGAGCTCAAGATTTTGTTATGGAATGTATAACAAAACTCGAAGCCACTTCCTTAATCGCCAGAGTGGTCATTTCGCACAAAGAAGAAGTGAAGGAGCGAAGCTGACCGTCGGTGAGGCAAAAAAGGCGCTATCGCACGATGAGGGGGCATCCTCTAGGACTAAGCCTAGGAGGGGGAGGATCTCCGGGAGAATGCAATTTTCTCACGCACTTTGAATTCTTTCTTTCCTCGCTTAAGGCTTAGCCCCGTTTTCAGTAAACGGGGCTGTTTCATGCGGTTTCAAATGCATTGCAGCTGCAATGCCCCCATATCTTGCGATAGCACATAAAGGACTTTCTGAAAGGTTTAAAAGAGACCTTCTCCTTTTGAGTGATGTGGGAAGGAGGGAAGTTCAAGTGTTAACAAAGAAAGGCTGACGACCTATGAGATATGGGGTGCCAAGGCGAGAGAATCGACCCAGAGGCGAGATAGCATAACGGGCAAGCGGACGCAGACACTGGGCCAACATAAAATGCTGTTGCATCGCAAGCAAGCTCTGAACCTATTTGCAAACCATAGTGCCCCTGTGCGACCTGCGGTCATAGACGGTATCCTTTTACTTTCTTGATGCTACTTATGAAAAACAATTATTCTCAGCTTCGCACTAAATTTCTTCACACCCTGAATCAAAAACAAAACTTATCGCCGGCATGAATTTCTGGTTTTTTTTCATCGTTGGCTCTTCGTTTTAACGTCATCGTGATCTCGTGAAATGTGCCAAATAGGCGGCTTTGTGATTTGTTCTCCGATTTTTCGGTTTTCATAGCCGAAAGCCATCGATTCGGTAAACCCGGATCATCAATGCTGCAAAAATTTTGCAAAGGGGGATGGTGGGGGTGGTTGATTCCTGTGTGGTGCATGATTTTTTTGTACAGCGGAATATAAGCCGAACAGGCAGCAGTGTATCCATTGGTGCCGAGCTAATATTCAACAGTATAATGCTGTCCCCCTTTATTTGATCAGCTTCAGCATATCCGCGTGTGAACACATTTGCCTTTCAACCACTGTATTAGTAACATAGTTACATGAGAGACCAGATTACAAAGAAAAACTATTGATTAGTCATCTAGTCCCACAGTTACTCCCTCCCACATGCCAAAATGTTCATATAAGTTTCCCTATTAGAGTTCTATATTTGTCATAAAAGACCAGATATTCTGGAATTGTCCGCTTTCGTTTGTCAGCGCCGTACTTAAAGGCACGGGTCATGATCCAACTGGTGCGCTTCGAAAATTAGACAGGAAGTGCGA
This sequence comes from Ostertagia ostertagi, assembly GCA_036418205.1. Lineage (NCBI taxonomy): Eukaryota > Metazoa > Nematoda > Chromadorea > Rhabditida > Trichostrongylidae > Ostertagia > Ostertagia ostertagi. Next base: position 20,803 of record MU870926.1, on the reverse strand, counting down.
TGAGGAACGTTGGTGAGAGAACAAAGCAAAAACGCCATAGAAAACACTGAAATTCCGGATAGTGAACTTGGATAGAATGTGCAGGATTTGAAATTATGACTGTGCAACTGATATGCAGCGCCTGGAACCACTGCGCTATCTTCCATGTGAATATAGTAACTGTTTTCAAGATGACAGCAGATCGCGATTTTGTCTTGATCTTGGCCTGTAGGAGTCCCTTTGGTCGCGCTCCCCGAAACTGGCTCAGCCGAGTGGCTGAAGCTTATTCACTCAAGCTACGTATAACTGTACCTCATGGCTTCTTTGACCGCTCTGAGTGGTCTGGTTCTGGTTGTTCTTTTCCCCGTTTTCCCAATAACAACCCAACTTACCGTGTTGTATTCTTCGAGTGTACCAGTTGTCCGCGCCGGCGTCGATGACGTGGTGTTTCTGACGATTTGATGGCGATCGTCAGATGTTTTAAGTGCTGCTGTCAGCTATAGTAGTAGTAGTAGTTGACGATCCGGCTGGCCGTTGTGTGATGATGACGACGACAAGTCGTTGGCGTGCGTGAACTCGTACGCTAACCAACCAACACTACGCTCCACGATGAACGTTTTGTGTATAATTGCCGGTTGACGAGGTGGAATCCTCGTTTGACGACTTCAAGGACAAGTTCCACTACACCACGTACAATTAGGCTGTTTACAGTACCGGTTTTTCCACTATTTCTAAGCTTTGTAGAAGATTTTCGGAACTTTGCTTCTTGTCGAGCACGGTCTTTGGCTGGACATAGTCTACCATTGCGTGTGGGAAAAATTTGTGGTTAGCACAACCCCGCCCGTTTTCTTGAAGGGGTAGGGTAGTGCTTACCTCAAATTCTTTCTCCAATGGGGCCTCATATGCCTCACCGTCTTTTCCCTATGGTGATCGAAGTGGTGGTCTGCCATAACGCCACAACGCCTTTTTTCTCCTAGGGTGATAGACGTGGTTTGGACTGCCTACCTTTCAACGTTAACCTTTATTTCAGAAGACGAGGAAGCGTCCGAGGTGCAAGATCAACACTTTCAAGTACCGAACGTCTCCAACTTTCCTCAATTCCCTTTTCTTCACCTTCTTTGCACAAATTCAACTATTCTGCTGAACCCGGCTAAGGTCGTACGGACCTTTTCTGGGGCTCACAAAACGACCCCGGTTCTGATCATCGAAGGTCCTGGGTGAAGAGACAACGGCTGGGGATTCAGAAGTTTTTTACCTTGATATCTACAGATTTGGGTAGACCAGGGTTTTTCCTGAGATTCCAGCCCTTGTCACTGATCGACACCTTGCTTGCTCAATAGGTAAGCTTTTAGTTCCGTGGCTGTCTGGCGGTGCAACGGTTATAGGTAGCCCATGGATTGCCTCGTAAACATAGTGCCTAGCTAGCCGTGTGGTATCTCTGAGCCTAGCAGCTTTTACGTGGCCTATAACCCTATCCCTTACCCCACAGTGGAATCCGCACCCTACGAGCTTGCCGCTTCCCTTTTCGCTCAACTCTGCGCCACTTCTTTTCCTCATCGATCGATTTATGAATTGTAAATGAAGAGGTTATTTTTGTATATCTAGCTGATGTATTGTGAGAAAATGAAGTAAGCATTACGTAACTGGCATTAAAAGATCTCATTGTTTGCATAGGTTTGCTGAAATTTCCGTTGTTTCCCATTGAAATTATTTACCCTTGAAAATACATTTCGATCATTCCATTTCACTTGTTTGAAGGGTTTTTTAGTGGGTCCCATTTGTTCTAATTTTGATTAGCGCGTTGAAAGGCTACACGTGCCGTACACATATCCAACGATGGAGCTTCTTTACTGTTTTTTCATTTCTATTATCAATATCTGCTCTTTAAAATTTTGATTTGTACAGTAAGACCAGATATTCTCTCATGGACAAGCTCATACATGTTAGAACGTGGAAAAAACTGAGAGCTGAGAGATGACAGAGATTCAGATCATACGCTGTTTCTCGTTCCTCTCTCCGGCCCCTTCCACGTATCTTATTCCTTCTGCGTCTCTGCCATCCATTCTTTGCCCCCCGTTCTTTCCCTGGAGGTTCTTCGAGCACAAATGTTTATTAATTTGTTCATTTTTGTTTCATCTTACTACACTTTTAGTTATGCTCTGCATTTTATTTTGATTTTAATTATTTTTTTTTGATTTATTTATTTATCTTCCACTTTATTTATTATTTATCTGAGCATTTGTTTTCTGGTTTTTTCAGCTTCCAGTGTCTACAGTGCATCTCGATACCTCTTTCCCTTCTTTTTACTACCTTCTTCTCCTCTTCCTTTCTTCGCTTCTTCTTCATGTTTTCTCTTATTCCTATTTTGACGTTTTCTCTCCTCCTCTCCACTTGTTTCAATTTTCCACTTTTATTTCTTTTAAATCTTCTTTACCTACTAAGGCTAAACTTTATGAATGTTTCCATTTCTCTTTACTTTTATGCGGTACTTTATGTCGCTTCCAAATAAAGTTTTGTGTTTCACACCTTGGACGCTATTCGCAAGGTTAATGGTGCTATGTGCGTACTGCATTTGGACCCGTGTTAACATCCTTTCCGGGTGGTCGGAAACGGTACTGCAGCTTAGGCAGCGAAAAGGATGAGGCATTCTAGATATGCGTGAGCGATTTTTCACCCGCAGTTTCTGTCCATTCTTGGTCCTAGGGGAGTGCCCCCCTATCTCGCGATAAGCGCTACCTTTTTTCTCTGTAAGTTTTTTCCAGTTTTCTGTCTCCTTTCCCTCCATGCTTTTCTTTGTTCTCTTCTTATTCTTTACTTTTTTCTCTGCCTTTCAAATATTCGTTGACATCTTTCATCTCTTCAGGCTTTAGAGGGGTTTTTGTTGGGGCTGAGTTCCTCTTTCTTCTTTCTCGTTGAGCCGTATGCTATACTTTCCTTCTCGGATAAGCGTTTCGTGGGGTGGTTGGGGGGGGGGGGGGGAGGGATAGGACCCATCAAATCTTGCTTTACGAAAAAAAGACTATTCACAATTCTTTGAGAAAATGGAATGAATCAAGAAATTTTCTCACCTTCTACTCCTTCTCTCGCAAGGAGCGTAGCGTAGGTGCCCATGTCCCTCCCTTATCCATTCGTTCTCCTGGGACACTTTTTCCCTCCATTTTATCTCCTTCAGAGTCCCCCGACTGTGAATCGATTCAGAATTTCGTTCTTTTTTGTGGCCGGCTGTTGCAGATATGAAGTGGCCTCACTTTGAAGGCCTTTCCTGAGAAAGCCGAATGATTGAGGCGTCCTTCAGGGTTTTTTCCCGCATTTGTATTCAAGCGATGTACTTTACCAAAAGTAATATGGGAGTTCTTCCAAGTGAGCGCCTTTCATCGCTGAGAATCACCTGGCCTCGAATTTATCCCCATTTTCGGGTGATTCCACCTACTTGATACTGTACGAAGGCGGTTTCGATAGCCGTCGCGGCTTACGGCTGTATTTGCACAGATCCCTCTTGATGAGCAGTCGCGTTTCGCGGATAGGCTTCATTGAACGGCTTCCCTATTCAGTCTATTCAATTGGATAGTGTCTGTCGTAGTTCCTTTTCATTGATCACTGATATCGATTGATTAGCGCTGCGCTGCGCCAGCCAGCCGTTGTCACTGTCGGTGACCTTTGTATTTTTTGCTGTAACTTTTTCGTAGACACTTGACGAGGTTCTAATGACGGTGTTCTTCAGCGCTGTCCATCCTCGCTCTTCTCGCCTCACCGTTCATTATCGATCAATTTTACCGTAACCTTTTTCATTATTTTGCAGAATTATTTTCAGACCAGTGATTGCATCGACCTTCAGAAACTCGGTACTTAAATTGTTCCTTAAGAAGATTTGGTTTTTAGTTATAATCAATAAGTGAGTCCGCAGTTATGCTACTTTTATTGTGCAAGCCCAGGGCAGTCCGCGAGCGGTTGCGTCGCGGTCGCTCATTGTAGTTGTGGTCCACTGTCAATTCGTCTCGTGCATTCTCACTAAATGATCACACGAATCACCCTTTTCCCAGTCGAAGTCAACACCAAGTCTACCGGCATCGTGTGAGCCCAGGATAGTCCGCGAGCAGTTGCGTCGCGGTTGCTCACTGTGGTTGTGATCTATGTCAATTCGTCCTGTGCGGTCCCATCGAACAGTCGAAATAAATACCACTTTTTTGTCAGTCGAAGTAAACCCTAAATCTACTAATATTGTCGTGAGCCCAGGACAGTCCGCGGCGGGCTGCGTGCGGCGCTAATGCAGATGTGATCAACTTTCAGTTCGTCTGTTCTACACGAAAGATCACGGAATTACCTATGCTTAGTTGAGTAAAGTTCATTTCAAGCCTTCTAAATTCTGACATTTATGCATCGAATAGGCTGTTCACTGGAAGATTAGCTTTCAGATATCGATCATCAAAACCCATTCGCCGCGACGCGACCGCGACGCTCCCCATTCGCTCATTTAGACATTTGTGCTGAAATTCTGCGATGATAAGGGACCAAAATTGTCCTGGAGTGCTGGAGTTAAGTACCTAAAAGGAAAAGGGCATGCAATAATCCTGCATGAGCCAGAAAAGTGCCTTACGGTTTTTGGTATGAACTATGCAGATTGTCGTCTTCGGAATTATCAGGACCAAGGTCGAACTATCAAGGTCTGGTGACCTTAACGAAATGAGGACAGAAACTGAGTGTGATAGGATTACTGTCGTCGGAAAAGTTTTTACAGTGCGCGATTGTGCGTCTCAAGGTGTTTAGCCTTTTGGAAGTCACTAAGACTAGCTAAGCTCCACATGTCCTGGCAGATAGCGCGAGGTGCCACTGAGGGCACAACAAGGGGTTTTCAAGTCCCGGGAGCCGTGCCTTGAGTCATCTGAAGAATATCACGGAAGTGTGTTAGAAGGGCGAAGTGGTGTGGTGGGATAAGTGGCGTTGCTACCAACGCACACGACGTCAACGGATTCAAACTCTGGTGAATGAGTCGCCTGGACCAACCTACCTCGCATCCCCCGTGGTCGACCAACTGGTTCCAGACTCGTCTGGAAAGATAAAAATATCGAATGCGCCATATCGGCTGAGCCCATAAGCAATAGAGGCTGGGATGCGTGCTATCCAAAATGGAATGAATTACGCGAAATGCTTGACCCTTTTAGCCTTTTTTAAACTTATAAGCTTTCTTATATACCTTGTTGTCTTCGTGAACTAAAATAGCCTTTGAGCCGAGCAGTCACTACAAGTAACTTGCCAACCCTTGCCAGTAGATGGATTGCTCTGCCAGGACTCGCCACATAAATCACTGCTTGTTCTTCAGCCCACCACAATTTACTAGGAGAACTTTCTGAAAAGGGTTAGTTTGGGGGTTCATAGAGTGCTGAAGACTGATTATGGTCTGTCGACTGCCAATTTTAGAAAGGTTTTTTATGGTTCCGGACACGCCAAGCGCCAACATTGCTCCCGTGGCTTTGCCTTGGCATTGACTTTCTGGGCAGTGTACATGCGCGTGACAATGTCCCCATGCCGCTCTCTTGCGTCCGAGTCATGTCTCGGCCTGATGTTTCTTCACCGTTGGTTGTGCGATGTTCAAAATCATCTGCGAAAAGAGAGACGGCTACCATTATTACTTTTGTGAAGCTGTTGCAGTTTCTTTTCTTGCTCTTTTGCATTACCGAGTTGCACAGCATTGTCTGCGTCTCGCTCGTTCCCACACTCTCTCGTACCCTGGTCTGTTATGTCGTCTCGGTGTTCGGTGTCTCTCAGATCGTCTGTTGTGTGGAATTTCCGTGACCGGGGCCATTATTTTCAGTGCTCTTGGTGACTCAATTTCCTTTTTTTTTCTCCACTCTCCGGTTCCTATTGTACTTTCATTTCTGCCGCGCCCCTCGCCGTCTGACTCTAACCATTTAGCAGAGAAAGCGTTGACGTTGAAGAGGCAGTACCGATGAGAGTCGCATCAATGCGGAAATCAACGGGCAAAGAAGGGGTCCCATTTCTCGGGTTCTGGGCCGTTCTCATGGTTTTTCTTCATCCCTTCCACCACTGACCATCTCTATCTTGGTTTCTAATGAGCTGCCTTTTTATCGTGAACTCTACCTTTAAGCCCGTGCCATCGTTGCGAGAGATAAGGCTCTGAAGCTCATGTACCTCCTTCTGGAGGACTGTTCAAAGTGCTTTGTAGTTTCAGTGGTCCTTTGAAAGTCCGTAAAAATAACGGTGTAGCGGTTGTTTTTCTCTCTACGCCTCTGAATATTTCTGCATTGGGATCCCACTTGGCCTACCCTTATCTAGACGAACATTTCGTCCGTAAACTTCTTATCGTTCGGCTTACCCATGCGAAATGACGTTTCCCCAACCAGTTGTCGATTTTTCTAAACGTTCGGTTTCTTCAGAGTAGGTTCTAATTTTTTCATTTTTCTCACTGTTTTTCTCCGAAATTAACGGTCCCTTAAGGAAGTGTCGCGTGTGTGGTCCAACTTCGGCCGTTCTAACGATGAGTACGAAGTTTCCTGTGATGACGTTGTCGCACGCTATGTGAATTGTCTTTCAGGAGTACGTTCGATGACGTTCTGTTGGGGATGTCGTTGGGTTTATTTGTGGCTAGACTGAGCAGGCAGACTGATGAGTAGGCAGTTCGTGAGGGTTAAGTTTGCATGAACAAGCTAGAAAAAGGGCTATGTCTAGCAGGCAGTCTGCCAAGAATGGGGCAGGGTTGTATTCAGGGCCGGGGAGGTGATGAGATTGTTCGTGATGCGGGATCGAGTCCAGCTCATGTCAACCAACGCTCTCCATCAAGGTTGTTCAAAGTAAAGTTCGCAAAAGCAGGAGGGTAGGGGGTGGTATAGTAGCTAATGGCGCTGCCTACCATGCGCATTTTTCTAGGGTCAGGTCCGGGATCGGATCCTGCTCATGTAAACTGAATCCTCCATTTCCCCATGGGCTGGATATCCGCTAATAGACTCCTATAAGAAGGTAAATACGCTCAAGTGCACCTCGGCTGCTTCCAAAGGTCGTTGTACAGGCCTACTTGCATTCAAATGCTACCATGACTTTGCATGGCAGATCAAGTGCATGGCTCACTCCCCACAAAGAGCTTGATCAGTGCTGAATACTTCGATCTTTTGTCTTTATGGTTTCGATTGACAACAATTCTTCTTTTACTCGCAACACTAAAATGTGTATGCTAGGAATCCGAAACCCTGAAGTTTCCGGTCGGGGCTGACCCAGGTGGGCGATTTGGAGGAAACAAACTTTGGGTTCTCTGTCGCCGCTCACATGCAAACATTCCGTTCGGACGTGCCATTCCGCCCTTTTAAGATTTATTACATGACCAGGGTCTGCATGTTGACAATGAATGGCATGACATGACCGACGTCA
>MU870926.1:0-11865 GCA_036418205.1 Ostertagia ostertagi | reverse complement strand
GAGGGGGTCCGTAAAAATTTTGCAAAAAGTATCAACGGTAGGACCAACCCTGGTCCCCGGTCTGATTTGGGTTTTCGAACAATCTAACTTTTGGTCCTTTTGAGCGTCCTTCGTAGGCTCGGGCTTACTTCAGTGCCATCGTGTTTGCCATACGAGCAGAGTGCCGCCCCGTACCCCCCCCCCCCACTTTCACATTTTCCTAGGTCGAAACTTCTATCGAAACAAGTCGCCCCTATCCTAGAAGAAATATTTTCTTTCCCCTTCCCGTCCCACCCCTCCCCCCCTCCTCGCCCCTCCCCCTCCTCCAACATTTCCACACTAGGAAATCCCTCACAAAGTTTTGTGAACGTGTTTCTCCACCAGGGTGAATTTCATCTGTTTGCCTCCCCTAGCCATTTCAGGTTTTTTTCTGAATTGATTCAAAAACGACTATTCCATGAAAATGGGGATATTATGACGGGACGGAGGTGATGGGATTTTTTGTTTGAATAGTCTTTTGTTCCATTGTGGTGGTTTTTTTTCTTCTGCTGGGGTTTCATTTGTGCGATATGCCCTTTATCGACACTTGCGATGACGATGTGTTGAAACACTTAATGTCATGTGCTGCCCATTAAAGGAAAACTATTTTCGACACTTTGGAAGGCCTCGATGGAGAATGGCACAAACTCGTTATGTTTTCCCTTATTTCCTCACTTTTTTCATTATTTGCCTTCCTCATTCACCAGTTTGGTCGTAGTTCTATTCCTATGTTTGCCACCAGCTTGGCTTTGCCACAGCAACGTTCATGCCAGCCGGGGTTTCAACTGTACGGAAGAGGAAGTGTTTTTGATTCTAGCTCCGCCCATCTCGATGCACGCCCCGCCCATCTTCGACATCTGAACTCTTCTCTTTGGTTAATCTCCACTCACTTCTTCCCCACTCGAAGATTCGCTATAAATTTTTGACTCCAACTCTTTCCATTCGGGATCAATCGTTGCGCTCACCTGATTTCAGTGTTTTCACGACGCCCTTCTCTCACCCCTCCCCCACTCTCATTTTTGAAATTTCACTTCCCTTTCCAAGTCAGTGCGACGCCAGTTCGCTAAATACAACCCCCAAGAAATCACAAAAAAAACCTGTTTCACTTGCCCAGGCGGGCAGTAGCGCTGCTCCCACCTCGATGCCCTCCCCATCTCTCCTCACCTTCCGTGACCATTTGACCTTTCCTCTTTCGCTAGTTATTTCGTGGTCATCAGGATGTCTTGGAACCTTGTCATATACCGACTTTTGCCCCGCCCAATTCAGCATACATTCAGCCCACTATTTGTATTTAATCTCCTTGGATAGATTTCATCCTCTTCTCCGATTTCGAAATATTTTTTGTGATATAACGTGCGCTCTAATGCTCAACAGTGCGCCCCAGCTGCACATTACGATGGAACCTACATCACCATACTGGATAACCGTTTTCTTTCTTTTGCCGCATGTTCTTTATATTGATCATCTAAACATGTCCTTTCTCAACCAAGGATCAATGGGAACTGCCAGTTTGGAAGTCGACCTTAAAGGCACAGTCACAGTCGAACTGATCTGTTGTTGTGCTTGTAGGTGACCGTAAGGCCTGTTGTGAGGTGTAATGAAAAAAGGCTAAAACGTCGACAGCGACGGAAGTGAAACCCTCGTCTTGAGTAGTGGCGAGCGAAAAACCATTCACTTGTGGGTGGGTTAATGGAGTTAAGAGGGGGGATCAATGCTGCTCCCTTGTGCCTTAGCACCTCGACCTTATCAAATCATCACGACGTTTGTGTACAGCTTCCTGCCGCACCACTGCACTTTTCCCACGTGAAGGCTCCATTTCGACCAGAAATCCTGAACTTTGCCTTCAGTGAGAGTTTTGGCCATACTCGTGTTGTAATGGAGTACAGGGATGCGAGTAAAACCAGGGATTTAACGTCACGATCGCACTTTTACGGCATTTTACGCTCCTCCTTCTCCCTACCCCTCCCCCGAAGTTAGCCGTCTTTGGAAGCTCCTCCAATAGGACCCTCCTCGCCCTACCCCGACAACCACCCTCGCCATCAGGACCAGTCGAAACCAGCGAGCGGGTGGCGGGATAGGGGTGTTGGGGAAGGGGGCCTCTATTTTCTTTTTTCTTTCGCAGAGTTTCCGCCAAAATCACCAAAAACCTCTGCAGGAACTAGCCCCCTTCCCTGTTCCAAAATCACGAACTCCTTCACTTTTTACAACTACAACCCCCCAATCGCTCCTTTCCCAACATGGTTAATCCTGCTCAAACCCAAATACGATTTCGTCCCTCTGTCTCCCCTCCCCCCCCCCCTAAAGTCGCAACTACAACCACCTTGTTCAAATAGTGCGAACGGACGGTTGACCCTGATAGAAGCTTCTCAAAACAGCATAGTTCTCGTGGGCAGTTCTCGGCGCAATTCTTGGCGCAACTTCTGATTTATGGGACTTGCTCACGGCGTTACGGTTTGCATAAAAAGAGGTTCTGATCGGGTAAAAAGCGGTCAAAGACTGGTAGCTTTTCTGCCTACTTGAGCGGACAGCATGCTTGATTGATTTATAGCACATTTGATATGACGAGTTCTCGCTGTGTGACTGTAGCCTTTTCATCAGCGTAACGATGGCTCATAAAGGCTCGATTGATCGACCGATGTGTCAGCGCTTTAGTGAGCCTATTCAGCTTATTGAATTCGAGTGAGATAGCTGGCTGGCATTCCAAAGACTGCTCTTAGTGACGGGACGTGCTAGCCATGCTTTTGATTCATGGGGCTATATTAAGGTTTTCGAGTGTTCCTCATTGAGTTCTGAGCCTCCATCTACCTTAACCCTTGAAATCGATTGTACCGGGTTCGATCCTGCGGTCCATGTCGCAGATAAGCGCTCCGCGATTTTGAATGAACGTAGAATCCATGGCGCGTTTGGTCTCTCCAAATGAACGCATCAGGGCGTAGACCAGAGGATTTTTAACCGTCAACGCATCGCCGCCGGTACTGAAAATAAGATATTGGAATTGCTCCAGGAATTTCGCCAACCGTATACGGCTAGTAGGGCGGAAGTGGTGTAGTGGCAAGTGGCGCGCTTACCACGCGAGCGGTCCGGGGATCAAATCCTGGGTCGTGAGTCGCCCGGGCCAACCAAGCCTTCCATCCCTCCGGGGTCGGTTAATTGGTACCAGACTTGTCTGGGGGAAACACTGACTTGTACGACCCTCTGTTTGACCCCACATAATAGCATATTAATAAATCTGGTCTCTAACATCAACGGTAAAAACCTTATTTCCAATTCATAAACAACATAAATTTCCATATATTTGTACATCGGCTGGCCCCCGCAAGTCATTGTATAGGCCACATCGCATTCAAACTTGCCACTGCGAATGTACAAATGGAAGTAGAATGCGTGCCGCATCCCAAAACGGGATTGATCAACGGCAAATGCTTTCTCCTTCTTATGCCTTGCTAGTTTGAGTGGAGGTTTTGGGCGACGGTTTTGTGCTGGTGCTGGTTACCGCGCAGACGGTCTAAGGATCAAAGACCGTGTCCAATCTTAGCAGGGCCATCCAAGTCTCTCTCTCCTTTAACATCTCTCAATTGGTACAAATTTGTCCGAAAGAAAAGGAACACTGACTTGTACACTGGCTGCTCCCCCCCCCAAAGTTATTATGTAGTCTACGTCGTAGTTAAAGCCACGGGATCGGGATTAGGTACCAAGAGGTAGTCCATACCTAGAGTAAGAAGGAGAAGTAACCAAGCCCAGGAACTCGCGACGCCAACATTGCATTCCCAGGTCCCCTAAGGCTGTTCCGCTGTGTTGCTGGCCTGACGCTGGCCTGCTCTTATCAGTCGTGACAATACTAAACGTTTGCGTCTCTCACTTCCACTGCTTCCAGGTTTCCTCCTGTAGCGACTGTTCCCTCGTCATGTACGGACGACTCTTTTGCTGAATGCAAATATCAAGTGTTTCTATGGGTTTTTTGATTTTTTTTCCCTCACTTCACATTGCTCTGCATTGCATTCTGCTTAATTTCTAGAAAATACCACTCAAATTTTATCCGATCCCGTGCCTTTAATACCTTGCGATTTTCTGTATACATTCCATCCATAGCTTATGCGCATACTCTAAAATGTACTAGCCATAAGTTAACGCCAAGATTTCATTATGTACAGCATGTCCGAAGCGCTTGAACTTCTTAACATCTTAGGGTAGATTTCGTAATCCTAGCATTCCTTATTCAAGCCGAGACATAAGGTTTTTAGAACGGGAAGGTAGACAGAACAAATAGTTTCTGGGATGCGCCATGCATCGATCTTTCATTCGAAATCATCACGAAGTTATGGTGCGTATTTAACTTGCAAACTGGTTGTGGATTTTTCTGTTTTTTTTTGTTCCCTTAGGCAAGTTCTGCACAAGCTAGCAGAGTAGGAAGAAGTCGTGGGGTTGGCTGAACAGGGCAGGATTTGATATTTGCGCAGTCATCTGTAACACTGTTTCTTTTGACTGCTGCATTTCCGTCGCAAAAAAATGTTAGGAAGGCCAGGTTGGCTGAATCCTGAAGAATAAATACCTACGCCCCAAATGCTGCAAAAGTGTTACTCATTCGTTTCTGTAGAGAGTACGTAAACATGAACGATATGCACATAGGTCTATTTGACCCAGTCCGCAATTTGACACGATATTGTGGAACTTTTGTCGCAAACGCTACGCGACCGCTCGCGTCTCCTTGCGTTTTTCACGTTGCTCTCTGGTTTTGCCGCTCATAGGTCGCGACCACAATTACCTCCAAAATGTCAAAATTAATCTCTGCCAGATTTTAGCCATGATCCGCAAACATCCTCCTACTGTGGCTCACATTGTGTTTGTTGAATACTTAAAGGCACAGTACCTCAGTAGAACCTCTGAAGATTTTCAAAAATTCGGCGGATTTCATGAATGTACTCCTACTACTGTGTTATCTGCTGTAATCTGTTTTTCTTTCCTTCTTCGAGTTCTTGCTTCTTCTACTTTTCCATCATATCTCAATTCGTTTTGTTCACAATTTCCTTCTTCTGGCATGTGACATGTTCGTTTTATTTTTTTTTAATTGTTTTATGCCCACACGGTCGACTAGCCACAAAAAGGGGCGTGGCCTTGCACCGGAGTCGTCAGCGGTACGCACCGCCTTCTTGTACTTGGGTTACTGGTAGTTTCCTTCCTAGCGCCATCGTTCAGTTCACTGGATTCGTCAAGTCGTCGTAGCCAACATCTTTTTTGGCAACACCCCACATATCTGATGACAGCTTCTTAAGGCATCGATCCGCCCATTTCATACCTAATGACCACCATAGATGGTGTCCTTGGACGCGCGAGATTTTCTGTTGCAGATGGGAGCGATTTCCAATACACCCTGGGAGCAGATCTGCCAGTATCCTGAGCGGGAAACCAGGGTGAGCATACCTGGGCGCTTGTGCAAGATAGGGGGGCATTGCATTCAAAACCTCGTAAAATATCACCCTTCTGAAATCAGAGCCAAGCATATCAAGGCCATCGTTCAGAGTTAGCGGATCCGTATTGCATTGGCGACTAGGCGAGTAAGGGAGTAGGGCGAGTAGCCATTAGCGACTAGGCAATTACCGGTGAGACCGATGATGCAGTGAAGCGGATCTGCATTAAAAACGATTTTCATTTTCTCCAGATGTGTTCTGCCTCTAATCTTACTCTTGAGGGTGCCCCGTAACCTGCGGCATTAGCCCCACATGCCCGAACCAGGAATTAGTGCCTCTGCTATTAATATTCGCACAAGCCACCGACCTCTCGTGATACAAACCCGGCAATCAGATATCAAATCCCATGGTCCCGTCTTACTCAATCCTATTCGCTATCCGATTCACGCTCCCGTGACAAAAAACCTCGACACTCTGATTGTCGCAGACAGCATACTAGCAAGGAACGTTCTATTTCGTCAAGAGCGAGCTCTACGGCAGGTCGTCCAGTCGTCGTCGCCACCGCCGCCGTCAACGTTCACCTCATTTGGCCTGCTATTCGGTCTGCTCCTGGTACTGCTCCTCTAGTAAATCTGTGTTTATTCTGTGATCAATAGATATTTTTCGAATATTCCTGCTGAATTTTCCTCCCTATAACAGTGAGACGATTCTCGACAATGCTGTTACCAGCACGGAAACGTTCGCTGTTTTTCAAAATATTCATATTGGTACCGGTTGTATGGATATGTGTAGTATTTTATTTTGCTGTTCTGGATCGCTCAAATACCGTGAGTTTTTTATTACTTATTTATTTTTGTGTTTATCATTAGTTATTGCTTATCGGATCACTTGATCATATTTCGTGCATTGTTAAATGCCCAAAATGGTCATTTTAAATGTCCACCACGAGTATGGGTCAGCGAAGCTCACTTTGCGACCGGCCGGCGAACGCCTCCGCCCCACTATCTCTAACTTCTGTCCCCTTTTCACTTCTCTTAATTTGTCTCCTCGCCCTGGATACGATGAATTGTCCAAAACACTCCTGGAAACCCACGAAGAAAAAGATTGGATGTTGGCGCCTTGTTCGCCGCCAAAAAATTTGAGTAGCGCCAATTGCTGCAATCTAATTATTTTGACGCTAAGTGCTAGCGCGTCTACTTGCTGCGCTACCCTCATCCTTATCTTTCAAAGTATTCTCGCACAAATGCGAAGAGCGTACCATTCTCTCCATGGCGTTCTAGATCTGCCAGCGAAGACCAAAGGGTCCACCTTTAGTGGATAAAGGGCTATTTTACCTCTTCTGAAGTTTGAAAATTTTCTAGATTTTCTCTGAATTGTTCGGGACATTTTCCCAACGCCCAGAAATCTGTTTCTTCTCATGTCTCTCCAAAAACTGCTACCACTGTTGTCCAAATGGGACCCTACTTACAACCAGGGTCAACCAAGATTTGCGCAAATTTCAAAAATTTTACTACTACCTTCTTTAGGGGGAGGTCGATGAGACCCCCTACCACCACCATCAGCCCTAAGGGAGTCCCCGATACGACCTACTTACTCCTGTGAATATCAAAGGATAAAGCATTTGCCGTTGATCAATCCCTTTTTGGGATGCGGCACGCATTCTACTTCCATTTGTACATTCGTAGTGGCGTTTGAATGCGATGTGGCCTATACAATGACTTGCGGGGCCAGCCGATGTACAAGTCAGTGTTTTTATCCTCCCAGACAAGTCTGGTACCAATTAACCGACCCCGGAGGGATGGAAGGCTTGGTTGGCCCGGGCGACTCACGACCCAGGATTTGATCCCCGGACCGCTCGCGTGGTAAGCGTGCCACTTGCCACTACACCACTTCCGCCCTAATTCATAAAGAAACGGAAAATTATCTAATTTTTCGTGCTTCTTGCTTTTTTCTGAAGTGTTTGCCCAAAATCGTCACAAAACCCGTCAACACGACCCCCACCTGCCCGCACGGTTGACCCTGCTTACAACCCCTCTCGTTAGAATAACAAAATACGACGTTCGTTGTTCATTAAGTAGATCTAACGACCCGTTCTGGAGTACCCTCACACCAGACCTATCACGAGAATGAATCGAGAGTCTTATAGTTAGGCTAGTTTGGTGTTGGTTCTGTCTCAAAAGCGATGTGGCCCTTTTTAGCTGCTGTTCCGACGCCGCTACTGTTCTCATGTAATTATATTTATTTACCTATTCTACAACCGCAGTAATAAGCCCATGAAGGAGAGCCTCCTTTTTCTGAGTCTCCAGAGACGTGCAATCTTCTGGAACCGGATCCTGAAGGACCTAATTAGGAATTACAAACTTCAACCACATGAAAATCATAATCCGGTCTCAGAAACATACCTTCCTCACTAAAAATCAGAGAAAGTAAGCCCCCTTCCTAATGTGAACGAGTTTTTTGACTCGAAGCATTTTGCGTTTCTTCCAGGAGGGTTAAACTAGCCGTGCTATTTTGTACAAAAGCGCGATTTTTCGTAGAAACTGCCACTCCTGAGTTTTGTCGAGGCAACTCGTTGGCCTTACCGCACGCATATTTTCATAGAATGCGGCCGTTCTTCCGCTTGATGAAGATTCCATAGAATCTTTTTGTCCGCTGTTGTCTGCAGCGTGTTTTACTGGTAGGAAGTTTATTGGATTCCTGCAAGTGGAGTTCTTCAGTCAGGTTATGACCTAAAGAAGGTAAAAGAAGAACTTCGTTGAAGGACAGGTCGCATTGCTCAAAGGCGAAGCTAAACATGATCGGCCAGTGACCGCAAGAAACGCCGACAGAGCGATTCTCAGTGGCTGACCGACTTGGGTCCATCCTAGGGTGAACCGTCCTATCTCGCCGAGTCATTACGAAATGAGGTTTATATGGTGGGAGGGAATCCAGGATTTCCTCGCTGATCAGTTACACTTCTCTCACTCACTTCTCGACTGCTAGTCGTCCCGGGCACGCCAGAAACGCAGGTCCCACATCTCCAGCAGCTCTGCTTCGGGCTCTTCCGTGCCTCAGCTGGCCGTACAATTTTACGAGAGGGTCTGCCCATCGGATGGGAGGGGGCGGTCTGCCCTTGGGCCTTGTTTTCAATCGAAGTGAGAAGAAATTTCTCGTAAAATAGGAAAAGAGTGTAGCGTCGAACCAGTCATGACAGTCCAGATGTTATAAGCAGGTTGGAGTGGGGCCATATAAATATCTGAAATCGTTCACAAGGACCTACTAACTGTACGACCATTGGACATCTCTCAATGGACCCCTCCCTAATCTTCAATGTAGGACGTGTTCATAGTTCGTAACTCGGGGAATAGGATTGTTTCGCGACAATAGAAAAGATGTATATTGACATGGAGGTCAGGCACAGTGAAACTAGGTTAGGATCTTCCGCTAAAAGGACTGGATAAGTATCGATTGAAAAAGCGGTAGAGTAGGAGAGATTACGATATTACGACTACAGTAGTGGGATAGTAGGAGATTAGGACGATGCGCTAAAGATTAGATACGTATTGATTGATTCGCCTGAAGTCGCCTAATCTACTACTCTCCAGCGATTTCAATCGATACGTATCCAATCTTGTCAGCGCAATCTCCTACTCTACTACTATCCTAATATCCTATCGCCTACTATCCTAATCTCCCGAGTCGCGGACTATGAACGCGGCCTGACCTTGCCCAACCTTTCGCTTTGACTTACCCGTAAAACTCAATTGGCACTAATGAAATCAATTTCAGCTACAGAAGGCGATTTTCGCTAAAACATTTGGGTTATTTCATAGGATTGCGAGAAAAAAATGACCATAAAATTGGAAATGTGCCAATTTTCAGGTTCATGACAACAGAGCTGAAGCGGCGGTACGAATGCCACGAATGCCGCTTGTGCAGGGCTTTGGTCCACCGATATCGAAAGAGAAAGATGAAGAGGAAAAGCCGCCACCACCCAGAGAGAAGGAGGAAGATAAGGGGCCGGTTCGTTAACTATTGCTGATTAGTTACTCAAAAGCATGACAAGCCGACACGTTCAACAATAGTTATTGATTACTTTCACATTACGCGCGGCTTTTTGCTAACCATCGATGTACATTTTTAACCATTAAAGTGAAGGGAAATGTGATGGCTTAGGGAAATTTCATATTAAGGAGAATTTGAGGACAAAAATGCTCACGAGAGCACTTCACTAAGGAGAAAATACCCAAAAGCTGGAATTAAGGGTACTGATTGCCAATGTGAGAACGCGCGTAATTGTGCGAGTAATCAATACTTATTTTCCGACGTGCGTGGGCGTGCCCATTCATTATTGCTTGCGTTTCTCTTGTGTTTCTTATTTTGTTGGTTCCAATGGATGTTTTATTAAGCAATCAATAATTTTTAGATTCCGGTTGTACCGAAGCCGGCGTTTTTTGTGAACGCCTCGGATCCGATCTATAAGTCCGGAGATCCGAAACAAGCGGGTGAAAAAGGAGCTGCAGTGAATATTGATAAAAATGTACGAGGTTTTTCTATCATATTTGATTTGTAATTAATTGTTTCTAAAAATCTTTAGTTACCTATTTCTTGTCCTTTAATGGGATCCCTAAATCACGTAATTCGATAAAAATGGTGGCTACCTACCATTTGAGTTTCCAACATGAGCTGTGAATCACTATTTAATTGCGAACTGATCTACTGATCGCGTCGCGACCGCTCGCGTCACTGGTCTGCTGTTCTCGAATCATTGTTTTTCCAATTACCGATAGAGTAGATGTTGCACGGTATTCATTATTCCTTAGAAATCTGATTTTTTCTTTTGCTAGTTTAATTCTCATTACCTTGTCAAGTTTTTTGTGTAACTCTTTTCTTTTCTTTTACTTTTTCTTTCTTTTTCAGTTTTCTTTTCAGTTGGTCTTGATTATTTGATTTTAAATTCTAACAGTAGTGTTTAAGAAATTATCGCCAGAAGAGAAACGAAAATACGACACGGGCTTTCAAAATAACGCTTTCAATCAATACGCATCAGATATGATATCAATACATCGAACGCTTCCGGATATCCTTGATAAAGAGTAAGCTGATTTTTCAATTTTCTTTTCATATTTGACGCTCAATTATCGAGCCATACGACGATGCGCATCTAATCTACGCAACAGTTACGAATATACTAGTACTATTCATTAGCGTCACGGTAACTTAGAAGGAAAACGTCCACATGGTCTGGTCAACCAGCTGGATCATTTACTTGGTGTTCTTTTGATCTGTGGGGCTGTGGTGACCGACAACTCGTCCGAAGTGGGAGGGGCGTGTATTGTCCTAATCCGCATGTGCCACGCCCATTTGTGCTCCTAATTTTGTGCTTTTTTTTCAAAAGCACGCTAAAATCACTGAGAAATCTGGCAGTCCCGGGAAGTATCACAGAAAGCAACGAAGTAAAGTTTGCTCCTCTGCGTCTCTTACGCGGAAGGAAACGTGCTCTTGTCGCCTGCACTCTTACGGAGTGTCAAAAAATGTGAAAAGATTAAGACTGACCCTGAAAAATGTATTCTTATGACATTGTAATGTAGCAATTTTTCAGATGTTTGACTGAAAAATACCTTGATGACCTGCCGGACACATCTGTCGTTGTGTGCTTCCACAATGAAGCGTGGTCAGTACTACTGCGTACGGTACACTCGATACTGGAACGAACACCTGATCGATTACTCAAAGAGATCATTTTGGTCGACGACTTTTCAGACATGGCGCATACTAAAGGTAAGGATTCGTGTTGTGATAGCGAGTTTTGTCCATCATTTCACAACTATAAACTCAGGCGAAGTTGGTTAGGCGCGTAAAATCGATATCTATGCTCTAGTATTCGTTTTTCTTGAGCGTGTCCGTTAGTCTATTGTGAAATAAGTAATTGCCAGTAATGGCCTATTTTATTTACTTGTTTTAACGTTTGATGCTTGCAGAACCGCTTGCTCGATATATGTCACAGTTTCCAAAGGTGAAGATTCTACGGATGGAGAAACGAGAAGGTCTGATTCGCGCGCGGTTGCGCGGTGCGGCAATTGCTGAAGGGAAAGTGTTGACGTATCTTGACTCACATTGCGAATGTATGGAAGGTTAGTGATTGTTAACATTCTGTGGAACGTTCAGTAGTCGCACTACGTGGCGACTAGGCATGCGGTCGCACAGGTGACCGCGCCGCGACCGCACGCATAGTTGTTACGTGTTGCGGACACCTTTTCCATAACATCTATAGGTGCATGCGGAGTAATAGGTATAAGAAACTAACCCATTCGAACTTTAGGATGGATAGAGCCACTATTAGATCGAATCAAACGAGATCCCACGACGGTAGTCTGTCCTGTGATTGATGTCATTGATGACAATACTTTTCAGTACCACTACTCGAAGGTACCATTCCAATTATTCACTTTTAACTCTACTT
>MU870925.1:0-13210 GCA_036418205.1 Ostertagia ostertagi | reverse complement strand
AGCCACGTCCTCGGTCATACATCACTCTACCAGAACTTTAGCCATTGAAGACCAGACCAATTTAAACCGAAGAATCGTATCGAAGATATGGAAGTCTTCTGTGCTCAGCTACCGCCGAGCTGCCCAAGTAAGCGTTTCTTGTTCGTATCTGGTATTACTTGAGTCGGATTAATTGGTTTTGGTCTTTAATGGCTAAGGTTTTGGTAGAACATTACTTTAACTCCTTCTACCTTGCATTTCCGTTGCGCTTTGATAGTTATCGAGTTTTGATACCTCACCTATTTCTCCAACGAATTGCAGTTTCGGAGTTTAATCTTCTCTACCGTCTTTCTTTTTTTGTACTTGTACCATTGTACTTTGAGCCTGAAACGTATCCCATTCGCCAAGACACTATTCCCTACTCTGTATTGATAGACCTTAGTGACCTAGATTGATTTTGATAGAATTTATTCATTCGTGGAGTGCTCCAATCGACAAAGTCCATTATTGCCGCGCCCATCGGAGAAGTGCCGTAACCGCGCCGCGTACGGCACCGCGCAAGTAACCGCGCGCGACGGCGGAACTGCAGGACGATTCTGTTGCACGCTCCCCCGCCAAAGGATGGAGGCCATACTGAGACTCCTATGACAGATTTAGGTCGATTGGTTTCATTGTATGAGTTCGAGGGTTCCTGTTCTTTTGTATCTGCTGGTAGAAGTAGTGTTCACATGTTGACTCTAGATGATGCAGTTGATATATGATGATGTATCCTCAGCAAACAAAGGAATTGGGAACAGTGCTTATCTACGTTACGTTACTGCTCCACAGGGCTTACTACTGTGATGCAGATAGCGTTGTGAACCACAATCATTTTGAGATTTCAGAAGCTTATTAATCTTCCATCCGTGAAGTTTTGAAAAAAACAGATCGAATGCATTACAGCTTCATTTTTAATAAATTTATTGTAAAGGGACTAATCGTAAGACAGAGCTACTGTCCCAAGTTCCGGGCAACTCACAGCGAACCAGCCTACGAGGCTTGTGCGGGATCCTGAAAGAAATCTAATAACTTGAGACTTCCTAGCGCTTCCCTCCGAAATTTGCAATGATTTTGCTTTCTTAACAAAAACCGACTGGTCTCCTACTCCACCCCTCAGTGTCGATCACTTCCGAAGACTGAAGATAATATAGGCGGCAAAAGCAGGATTCGGAATCAGCGCTTATCAATTGCAGCTGGTCTTCCGATATCAGAGTATACTTCATAGTTTTGAATTACGCTGCATTGTGTTTCCAACACTGAAATATACAATAGGTAAGTACCTGTGGCGTACGTGAGTTTTCTTGTTCGCATAGCACACCATTCTTCACTTCTTCACTATAGGCCCCGTCGCATCCGCACGGTTCCTCGCTGTCCTCTATCAGAGCCGTCGCATCTCTTCGCTCGTCTGGAGCATCTTCTGCTTGTGGCCGTGATTCATTAGGCTCCTTCTTTTAACGGATCTTCTTTCCAACGCTTCTCCTTTCGTGGTCACCTCGTCTGTCCGACAATGCGTGTATGCCAGCATTTGAAGTCCGTTCGCTTGATTGTCTTACTACGGGTGGTCCTGATGGCCTCTTTAGCACCCCGCCCACGACCATCGCAACGCTGTTATCCCTGGGTACCAAGTTCCTGGCGATAGGGAGCCAGTAGCTGGCCAGAAAACAAAGAGCGTCCGTAAGACTCCCCTGTACTAGCAAAAAGGTACGGGAACAGCATGCAACGCGAGACACTGTCGTCATTGCACAGTCATCACATTCACCTAGACTTGAATAAATAAACTCACATATCTTACACTGCTCGACAATTATGTCACAGATACATCAATTATAAACATACCCATAAAACCCTTGGCGCAGAGATGAAGAAATATATGTGTGATATACCAGTTTAGCTGCGCACGCATTTGAGCGCATCACACAGGACTGCAGTAGTATTGAAGCAGGGCCATCAATGTATCCGGCAAGTCCTTTTTCTGCATTTTACACTTCCCCGACCGCTTCGCGATCACAACCACCCTCCCGACCAAATCCCTTATCAAGTTGTCGTACTACCTCAGGAAAACATGACCTGACGTAATCGCTCTCAATAACCTTTATTTCCAACACCCCGCTACCCATTGACGCACTCTGCTCACCTCAGCGCTCACACAGTTGACACACAATCCTTCCCGTGTCAACAGCGAACTACCCTTTCACCGGTCTTTCAAAGGGATTCTTAGAATGAGTATATACACGCTGATGCACACTCAGTTCCCTCACACTGATGGTCCACGCACCGGACCATACAATTTGAACTTTCTCTTTCCTCACATCTAAAACGACTCTTTCCGTAGTCATTATGAGTTCATGTCCGAAACCCGAGAATTATGAATTTTGTCGGGGTTCTTACCCGA
The DNA here is from genome assembly GCA_036418205.1 of Ostertagia ostertagi. NCBI lineage: Eukaryota > Metazoa > Nematoda > Chromadorea > Rhabditida > Trichostrongylidae > Ostertagia > Ostertagia ostertagi. The sequence goes on along the minus strand of MU870925.1, from coordinate 10,800 downwards.
GACTCATGTACTTGGGCGAACCCCTCTGCCCACTTAGTGCATGTACGCTCAATGCTATAAGCAGTTGAATTCACTCTCTCCAACCCCCTACTCTAAACTTTTTCCATCTCCAGAACCTTCTTGAACCGAGTTATGAAAGTTATTGTGGCAAAAACTCCGACCACTCCACGCCAATCAAACCAGGCGTCACACCCTCTCAAATACCGCCAACACCTTAACCCAACATTTTTTCACGCGTCCCCGGACCCGTTATCAGACTCTGGTTCCATACCCCGCCACTTAGTGTAGGCCACGCCCAGCCTTGACATTTAACTTCTCCTCCTTTTCTAACCTTTATCTAATGTTTTCCGGTCTCTGTAGGAAAGTTGGTCTAATTCAGGGGATGCCCCGCCCATTGTGGGCGGGCCTCCGCTCATGTCGTATGTGCTGGGAATACCTTAGACATTGCTTTCCCGTACAACTTATTTCTCTCTGCAGGCCTCCTTACACAACATGAGTATAATATTTTTCATGGCGCACGTTCAAGCACCGCATTTCTTAGAGAACGCCCCGCCCACCGAGGGTGGGTCTCCTCAGTTCGATCTGGCTTACCAACCCACACCTATGCCCACTTTTGTCCCGGTCTCGAGGCTGTTTTGTGACTGAATTTGAAATCAGTACCGATGCACGCCACGCCCACTGTGGGCGGGGCTCCGCTTGGCTGATGTGTGTTTTTTACTTCTCGAGATATGGTACACCCATCCCAAACTTGACCTGGACCCTGTAGGTTGTTGTTCGCTTGATACCGAATTTCGTGACAGACGGACAGACAGACACTTAGCGCATTATATATAGTAGGGATATTTGTTCATCTCTGCGCCAAGTGTTTTATGGGTATATTTTCTGGGTTATATCAATTGATTACAACTTACTTCCAATGGCCACTGAAGTAAGAACGCCAGCCTCACCGTGACCAACAAAATATGCTGAAAAAGTAAGGCGATAAAACTGGGATAATGGAAGGATACCGAACGTAATAATATTTCAGATTAGTGGGCATGCTCGGAAGTTCAGTGACAACGTTCTAAAACACATCAGAAATATAAAAAGCATGACAAGCTAATGCTAGAATTAGACCAGGTGACGCACAAGTGAAAGCTGAAGTTGGGATGGCGATAATTTTGAAAGGGACCAAGTACATTCGCATGTATTATGGGCTGCCTATGCAAACTCGTTTCTTCTCATTCTTTTTTCTAATGTATTCAGGAGAGATGTCGCTAAACTTCCGAGCATGCCCACCAGTCGGAGATATTAGTACGATTGGTATCCTTCCATTATCCCAGTTTTATCGCCTTACTATTTCAACACATTTTGTTGGTCGACGGTGACGCTGGTGTTCTTGCTTCAGTGGGCATTGGAAGTAAGTTGTAATCAATTGATATAATTATTTCTTCATCTCTGCGCCAAGTATTTAAATGGGTATGATGTACTTTTTGAGTTGTTCAAAAATTTGTTCGACATAATTGTCGACCAGAATTTATAGAACATGTTTTTTTCATTCAGGATGAATGGAGGATGTAGCAATACGACAGGCCTCGGTCATGACCGCTCTTTGTTTTCGGAGGTAATGGATTGTCTAATACCGACGCTGATGTGTAGGTTCCATAGATCCATTACGTATTTGCATGAACATGGTGAAACTTGGTAAGCCACTGATGCTCTCTTATGTACTGAGTTTAGTTTAACAGCATGTTGATCCAAGTGGTTTTCGTCAGGAAAGCTAGTTGTTACGGCCGCAGTACACTTTGCCGGTCATTTTTCTAAATTCATTATCTTTCAACCGTGAGGTCATTTTCGGCAGAGCTGTTTATCTGTGCGTATCTACCCAGAAATTGCGGGACTATATTTGGAACTGGGGGCAAGTGTATAAGAGAGAACATATTTGACATTTCCTTTGATGTGTATTGTTTTTTGTGTATGAGTGTGCTTTGTGAGCGGTGAAAGAGTATCAATTGTTGGTATTGAAAGCATTCATTAAAAATGTCACGTCCATCCGCTTATATACATTGACTGTACATAATAAATTTCTGTTCCTTGGTTATATCCCATCACCTGTGTCTGAATTTGCTCTATCCACAACCCTCATCAACGAAAGCGATGGGGCCATAACAAAATTCGGGTTTCTCTACTGCGTGTACATACGCTTCACAGTGTTTATCTTGGCAACGCGACCGCAAAAACCACAAGTTCGTCTCATTTTCGAACGCAAACCTGAACTTACAAGGAATGGTCATTTGGTCGGTCCGGCCATTTGCAATAGTGTTAGGTTCCGCATCTTGTGACGCTGAGCTCAAATCCGTTTTCGGTTTTTGCCGAACGATTCTCTGAACGAAGTTATGAGGGATTCTTCTCACTGTGGCTATCTCACTGTGGTGCCCTCTACATCCCCCTATCCCACTTGGCTCGCGTGAAAACAGAAAGAACGAACAGAACGATAACAAAAATAATCAGTATAGCGCTTTCTGGGCTCGTATGAGCAACCTTGAAAGAACCGCGAAATGCTCCGCGATTCTTTAATGTGTGATAAGAGGCAAGGGGGGGGGGGGATGTAGAGGGCGCCACAGTGAGATAGCCACAGTGAGAAGAATCCCTCGTAACTTCGTTCAGAGAATCGTTCGGCAAAAACCGAAAACGGATTTGAGCTCAGCGTCGCAAGACGCGTGCATCGGACTACACCTCATTACAAACGGCCGGACCGACCAATTGACCATTCCTTGTTAGAATATAACTTGCGGGCTCGATGCATTGTTGAAGAGTGGAAAGGAACACAATAAGTTACATGATATTGGACAACTGCGCCCCACATTGCTCTTCGACCCTGGCGTTGTAGACCGAAACGTGATTGATCGTGATCACTGTTAGCAGTCCGTGTGTTTTCAAGTAAAGTTCCACAGACATGCTGAAGTACTCGTATTCCCGACTGTGGGCGTGTTCCATAGTGTTTGTGTGTGAGTGGCATGTGCATGTGTATTCGTGAGTGTATTTGCAAGCGTTACCGCTGCTCTTCTTTCATTCTTTACCCGAAGCCATACAAAATAACTTTATTGAAGCATTCGACCTATTTCATATTCAACGAAAAATTTGTACATGAAGCACCAGAAAAATTGTACAACACCATCGTCTACCATGAAAAAATTGGTGTCCACATAAACAGAGGAAATGAGATTACGTGAATCCATTGAATCGAATGCATCGAAGACTTCGAACATTGCTGCTGCATGTCCGTCACACGAAAGTATAAGCGAACACCGGTAGGAGCACCACAAAGAATTCTCATCATTAACTTCCCTAAAAGAAACAAATCATCTATACCACGTTGAAAGAACAGGCATGGTCTTAACGGAGAAATGACATTCATTCAGGACTGTATGTATTCACGAAGACTCGTAGTGTTATGGATACTGGAAGAAACACTGGTGTCGTGACTTCAGCATTATCAGAAAGAAGGTGCTTGTTTTTGTACTATAGGCCTTACTACATGAACACCACCGTGGAACTTTGCGATCTGTAGCAAAACCACTATAAACCATCAAAATAGCTCCATCCAACACATAATTGAGCTAGACCACTGTCCCCATTGTTGAAAACAGATCTAGGACACCGCGATCGCAACACTATTTATTACCAGCAATGGCCTTGAAAACGATGGGTTATATTCTTTTTTGCTTCGAAGTGACCGAGGCCTCAGCAAAAACATGCGCATAACTTAGAACATTAAAATTATTTGGCGGCAATTCTGGCAATGACATATTTGGCAGCCTCAGAAATTAGGAGCTCATTCCCTTGTTCAAATGCAATTCAATTCAAAATACAAAAGCTGTGAGTCAGGTGTAAAAGTCAAAGGCCAGTGTAAAACTGCGAATCCTCCGATTTGCCAAGTCTGACACCAATCACACCGTTGACAGCTAACCCCTGATCGAAGTTTCCCAAATCAGGATCACACAAAGAGCAGTCGGAACGTCATTTCCAAAAACTTGAACTCAGTTACAAAATATGTCACACTGTTTAATCATGCGGTCTTTTATTTTCGAAATTCAGCTCAACTATGCAAATACGCCGAGAGCTCGGTCGAAAGATAAGGCTAGTGACATTCCGGTAGCAGATCCATGCGGACGTCTTAAACAGAAATTATGTTCTAAATAAGAAACAGAAAAGGGAACTGTTAACGAATTCTGTAGTTCAGTTCGTACAAGAGGATTTCGTTCCAAAAATTCACTGAACAGCGTTAGTATTCTGAAGCAGGGAGAACTGAAAGCATGCCAGCGGAGAGAACTTCTTAAAAGCCTTATCAAACTTGCCTAGAACAACAACAAAAAGTGTAGAAGTGCTCGTTCGCATGAACACTGTGGTCTCTCGCATATGCATGCGGCCACCGCAACAGAACACTTCAGTTTACGCCCTTTTTGAGCTACGGTAACCCTTCATGAAGGTTTCTTGGCTTCTTGTCCGAAATCCCGAGGTCAGCTCGATTGCGACGCTAACGCGTCGATAGTCCAACTGAGCACCAAATGAACTCGGGGATGTCGAGACTAGGGGATTCATCCCGACGAATCCTCCCCGACGACCCTATGCAACAAGCCCCGAAGGTCGTCGGGGATATGTCCCCGACGATCGTCGGGGCTTGTTGCATACGACTTCGGGGATATGTCCCCGACGATCGTCGGGGCTTGTTGCATACGACTTCGGGGATATGTCCCCGATGAGCTTCGGGGCTTCGTTGCATACGGCCCCTGGGTGCGGCGTCATATCATCCCTTCTCTCTCGCCTGTTGACTTTGCATTTAATTTTCTTCTGAATCCACACCTGAGAAAATGAAGTAGCAAGGAGAAAGTGGGAGAGAAACAAATGTCTGGCATACCACTCACCAAGAAGAGCACAAACGAATCATAAATAATCAGCAATGCTCGAATTGTGTTCAAAACAAAGTCCTTCACGCGTCCCGCTGTTGCCGTCACGATTTTGTCCCGGCGCCAATTACAAGGTGATGACCGTCACGACTGTGGCTTCCATGGATTCACAGAAGTGATTGCGTGAATACATCTTCACACCTTTTCCATTCTTCATTACCTGTTTGGCAGATAAAAAATATTGACTGCAATTGCAACGCATATACCTCTCGATGATAAAAGTGCCGCTGCCCCATGGTCGATGTACTACAACGGGATCCTAAATGTCCTGGACTTTTGAAGGTGTGCTGTGAAACACTCTGACAGCCCTCCCGGAATTGGATTGAAATTTCAAGCAACGAGGTTGTCGCTGAAAATGTCAATGCTAAGCCGAAATTTTTGTACACATCCAATCCGTTATACATTCTTAAACCTATATATAACCATTTTGCTTCGCCCGCTATCGCGTGCATCACACGGTAGGCTTTAGCGAAAGCGGAGGACTTAAGGAAGCATCTTCTGATCTGCTCTACGAAGCAGCTCACTATTGGATGGCGATACTTGCGTTCTAGCGCCTTTTTATCAGCCCTTATCAGTTGTTATCACTTTCCGTACCCCACCAAATATGTTCCCGTCCCACCCCTGTATCATATTTAACCAACTCCTATAAACTCCTGTAAACCAACTCCTCACGACCTCTTGTACCCGCGCTATCAATTTAATGTCACACATACACACGCAACATACACACGCAATACACACACACGCAACACACACACGCAGCACACACACACAACACACACTAGCCGATTATACAGGGTGGCCGAAAAGTATAGGACGCTATGTTTTTGTGTGTAAAAGCAAAGAAAGAGAATCGATCAGGAAACCGAATTTCTGCTCTGTAGGCTTTCTCCCAACCGAGTTATGAAATTTTTCATAAAGCACTGCTTTTTTGGAGAACGCCCCGCCCACCGGGGGTGGGTCTCCCTAATTCGATGTGACTTACCAATGCACACCTTTACCCACTTTTTGGCCCAGTTTCGAGGTCGTTTTGTCACTGAATTTGAAATCTTGGTCGTCAGTACACTTCATTTCGACGCACGCCACGCCCACTGTGGGCGGGGCTCCGCTTAGCTGATGTGTGTTTTGTACTTCGTGAGACCTTGCCCACCCATCCCACACTTGACCCGGTCCCTCCAGGCGGATCCCGAGGAGCTAGGGAATTTCGTGACAGACATACAGAACGACAGACGAAGCGCTTTATAGTAAGTAGGATACATCTCACTGCAATTGGCCGGGTTGATCAGATGACCTTTCCTGGTAAGTAGGGTAGTTGATGAACAGAGAGAAAGAAAGGACTCGTTTATCTTGGAGCGCGATACTTGAAAAGTCTTCTGGATTCGTCTAGAGAATCACTCTCACAGCAGCAGCTTCGGGAAATTGCGATCACCCTGTCGTTTTGACCAGGATTTAGAACAAGCATTTTATCCCTTGAAGGAAATAAGTCGCTCTCGTAACTAATTTTGCGACCTTGGTCGCTGTAAACGAGATTTAACGAAACCGTGATGTGTCCGAAATGGACACAAGCTACCAACAGCAGAACTTATCACGGATTTACCATCAAAGGACGATACATACATGCGATCTTTCTGTGAATGAAGCAAACGCAACCAATGCCCTTTTGGAGGCCGTCTGATAATGCTCTTTAGTTGATTGGAAACACCACTGCTATAATCAAATTGAACCTCAAAATCATCGCTCATTCTCATTTAGCGGAGGTTCATTGCCAATGTTTCATTTCTGACGCCGTTGCTTCGATGTTGAAATGAAAAAAACAAATTTTGTTTTTTTTTCTGCCAACTATATTTACTATTAATGGTACAAATCCATTTCCACCGTAATTTTTGCAACTTACCACCTAAGAAAGAAAATCCGCTCGTTGCGTATTCACGTGCGTGAGTGATGCCACATTGTATATTTTGAATAAATACAATATGAATTCATTGTATATTTTGAATAAAGGGCGGAAGTGGTGTAGTGGCAAGTGGCACGCTTACCACGCGAGCGGTCCGGGGATCAAATCCTGGGTCGTGAGTCGCCCGGGCCAACCAAGCCATCCCTCCGGGGTCGGTTAATTGGTACCAGACTTGTCTGGGAGGATAAAAACACTGACTTGTACATCGGCTGGCCCCCGCAAGTCATTGTATAGGCCACATCGCATTCAAATGCCACTGCGAATGTACAAATGGAAGTAGAATGCGTGCCGCATCCCAAAAAAGGGATTGATCAACGGCAAATGCTTCATGCTTTTTTTATTTTAATAAAAATATCATTGCACTCGTGATCGTGATCGAACATTTCCTTTTCAAGCAGGCACTTGTAATTTGTCCCAAACATATCATTTGTTACTCTCGTAACACCTCATCAGTTGTCCGTACACATTCACCAAGCCATTCTTCCTTACCATTAGCAAAGTGATTCCTCCATTCACAAAATATTTCTTCTTCTCGTCAACCTCAGAGATTCATACTCTGACCTCCAGAAGTCCTTCTTCGCCTTGCTATGCGACTCATTTGAAAAAGCACACTCTTGTCTTTAAGATTCTATTTTGCTGCTTTTTGCGCAAAGCTTAAAAGCAGTCGAGCCCAGTAAAAGGGAAAAGATATTGGCATCTCAATGTACTGACTATGGTACAGCCGCGATGGGCCATCAATATGTCAGAACCACTGCTTTCTTCAGTCACTAAGGCAAGTTACAAGTGACTGAAGAAAGCAGTGGTTCTGTCAGATTGGTAACTTCCAGAGGAATTCTTTGCTTTTTGTTAAAGCGCAGCCACTAGAAGATTCGTTACTGAATCCACCTTTACGGTCAGGAGCTGAGCTTACAGCTTACAGATGCAGGCAACCAAACTTGGAGAAGTCATACAACGGCAGAAGCTGAAAAATTTCCCTTATGATCAGGGGGAGCTGGAACCAAAAGGAAATTGGAAATTCTCCTTCTATAGCTGTACTGATAGAATTTGTGACTACGTAGTCTGACACTTGCTGTTTTCTGGTAGTGCCTCTCATTCGTTAAGCACCTAACTATTGAATATTACCCGACGCTACTGTGGTTCTGCTCGGAGGTTTTGATGAAACCACCTGTCTCCTCCCAATTGTAGATCTATTTTTAGATAACACATAAATAGTGCGACCTGAGCGCATGCGATGATTCATACCACTAACTAATTTTCAGGCGGTTTTTGCGTGGATGACCTCATCCGACGGTAGAAAATAGGTCCTCACGTCATAGTGTCGCAAAATCAAATCGAGTAAATTCAAAGCATTTATTGCAGATCTGAATGAAATATAGGCTTTGGCTAGATGAATAAACCAACGAAATCGTTTGGAGTTATAAAAGGCAAATCCTAAGACTAGCCTTACTACTATGAAGGATACCGCGAAGGAAATTGTAGTAGCCGTACGTACAGAGCAGGCCAGCTTTTCTCGCAAATTGCATGATTAGGGCGCTAATCCTTACGGGCCTGCAACCATCGACCCCGTTGCAACGCTTCCCACCCACCGCGATTGATGTAGAGATCAGCGTGCTCTCTCGAACGGCGTGCTCTCTCGCGTGTTTTGTCTTCTTTGATCGCCCTGTCTCGCCATCGTACCACATCCGACCTTACTGAAGGTTAAGGCCTTATTTCAGCGTCCGATGATTTCTCTTAAGTTCCTTTCCTTTGGATTCTTCTCGCAGCTCAGTCATCGCTACGAGGAGCTCCTTTACACCAGTTCCCGGGGATGTTGGTCGATTTTAAACGCGAACGTTTCTGCAGCAACTCCAAAATCCCACCTTGTTTTACTTCTCTTGCAAACTGACGCAGTGCTGTGTTATCAGAAAGTCTACTTTGCGGCAGTGTTGTCTCAGTATCTTAAAAACGTCAGGAGTGCTGCGAAGACAACCAAGATCGGGAGCACGTTCTTAAATTCTGAGACCTCCTCTAGCCCAGTTGCGTATTCGCAAAAGGACCTTCAGTCTCTCCACACAAAAGTCGTTTACGATTCTTTTTGAGGTAGGTCACAATTGAGCTATCTGCTTAAGGTCGAAGTAATATGCCGAATAAAAAGCCAGTGCATTGCAGGCACGCGCGCTTTCGTCCTCGACCAGATACGAGTCTTCGTTCCTACTATCAGGATACGATTAAACTGGTTAGACGGACTTGTGTTTTGCAAGTGTGGCACTGCTGATTTAACCGCTGTTACAGATACACAATTTCAGAATATCGCACGTCGCGGTTACTTTTTATTCAAGCAAGCGGTAATAGGATGATCAAATCGGTTTAGACATATCGCTCCATCGTATAATCCTAGCTTCTTCTTTGACTCTGCCGTTAGAACTCATGATGTGCTCTCTCCGATATAACTTGCCTCCACCCCTCAGTCTCTCGCTGTACACAAAGACGTTACGCAGTACAGGCTGATCTCAAAAGTATGTCACTGATCCGTATTTGCAAATATGTATAAACGATGATATATTGTAATAAGACTATATTGTACGTAACACTTGGACAAATTCAACGCAATTTGTCTCACAAAGATTAGGGTTGGTTCACTCACTTGGATAAACTGATCGGGTTGTTGTCAAAGACTGACTGTAGTCTTGGGTTTTCATTGATGCTGTATTATTGATTTTATTTTTTTTTTATTTTTATTTTATTTTATTTTATTTTACTTTATTTATTCTTTTGTTCTTGAAAGATTTCTCTTCTGCAAAACAAGCTTCTGTATGGCTGTATGTTTCTCTTATGAGGTCACATTCACGGGTCGGCTCATGTCCCATGGATTTTCTCCCCTCCCAAAGCCGTAAGGGAGATCTTTCAGGGCGAGCTGCACTTTTTCAAAACGGTTTCCTGCATAGTGGGGACGCATGTAAGTAACACAAAACCATATTTCATTTTTAGCAGCCCCACAGAAGAAATGCAATGCGTTTAGTTGCCACAGGGGATCGATCCGTAAAGAGTATCTTGCACTACTTTTTTGTACCGCTGAAACCGTTCAGCGAAATGAAACATGGTTTTCTGGTCCAATACATGCGTCTAACAATATGCAGGAAACCCTTTCGAGAAAGCGCGGCTTGCCCTTAAACCTCCCCCCGCCCTCCCTGTCAGCGATTCACAGCGCTACTTGTTGGTAGGAGAAGGCCTCCCGCTTGAAAACGCCTGACAACTACTCATAAAGTTCTTTTGCTCATTACTCTGTGAAATAGAATTCAATGACGGCTGGCTTCTTGACGCGGCCAGGTTCTTCTGCGAATAGGTTACTGTAGTTGATGGCTGAACAAATCTCCATGTAACTTTGCATGCAACCATGAAAGACATCGTTGTCCACAGATGTAACAACAAGTTATAGAAACACAACCAACCATATACGAGTGACATTGCTTTTGGTTTACCCTGTACTTCAAACTTCGCCCCCGCTATAAGCCGATTAGGGCACAATCCCTGAGTGAATTATTTTGATAAGAGAGCGATATCAGTCATAGCCCTACAACTAGTAGTTACCTGAAATATTTCGTCGTAGGTGAATCACTGTCAGTATAAAACTAAGCAATTACCATTAGAGGTAGAGATTGTGCAGCCACTTTCGCTAGAGGGCGTGAACGAAAAATGGGTTGAAGAAGTCTTGTAATGAATATGAAATTAACTCGGTATAGATTCTGTTTACATCAGTTAAGGCAACTTAGAATCAAATGGTGTCGTGCTATAAGTTCGTGCCAAGCAGAAGCCAGCAGCCTTTTTTCTTGGCCGTCGTCACTTGTGGTGTATAGTCTGCACCCGACGCTTTCTCGCTTTTTGAAAGGGAGGGTACTTACATTCAGACACACATACCCTCTA
>MU870924.1:13305-26587 GCA_036418205.1 Ostertagia ostertagi | reverse complement strand
TCGTTATTCCGTGTGCAATGTATTAAGGTCAGAACGGGTCTGCATCTCGCTCCGTATACCCTTTCACTCGATATCTGTTTCCATGTCCTCGCACCTAGTGTTTTCTTCATGCAATTTCGAAAAAAGAGCCTCGTTTCAGACCTTTAGGATGGGTCTTGTTTTTTTTCTACCCAGCCGAGTCAGTGAGCATCCACAATTTTACTTTGGCTTACTTTTCATATTCAAAGAATGTCCTCCTAAAGCCGACAGTGCATGAGGTGCCATCGAAAAGAACTCATATTCCCTTAAATGGAGTAATCAGCTTTTGCTAAGCTACAACCGTAGGCACTCAACCGAATATTGAGAAGCACCCTTCAGCTCTTCAGTAAACTCAGTAATATCCTTCTACCTCGACAGTGTCGAACGATTTTTTTTTCACGAAAAATTGATGTATGCGAGGTTTGAACTCAGCGAGGAACTAGGCGAGTCGTGATGTCATCCGTAACGCTTTTCGGAGGGTATCTTGCATAGTCAGGTGTTCTGTCTCGAAGAAGCATGCCCGTTTGAAGTATCAATGAATCTCGATATTTCTTTTTAGTATAGATGTCAGAATAATTCAGCTTATAACCGACATTGTCAATATAGTTTATTCGGCCGACGTTTCGGCAATATCGTGTTCTTCGGAACCAGGAACTATAACAGGCATTCTAAAAACTACCGTCCAAACACTATCTCAACCTACAGAAGTCAATTGGATCGTAGCCTACTAGGCGATGTCTTTAGGAAGCTCTCCATCAGTCACCTGATGAGAGAAAGTACTTTGCAGCCTCAGGCTGCGGCGATTATGGTAGGTCGCCGTGAGCTGAAGGTGATGGCGGAAGACGTAATATTCTCAATACTGTGAAAGCAGGGCCACCCTGTACGACGGAATATTTCAGTGATGTGCGTCATGAACAGCATAACTTCCCCATCCCCTCCCCTGTGCACTATTAGTCTTCAATTGTGTAACGTGAGCTAAAAGCTGCCCAACTCCGAACGATCAACAAAGCACTAACCCTTGGGGGAGCTCGAATAAGTAGTGCAGCTAAAGGGGTCTGAAAGGTCGACCAAATGATGCAAACCAAGATCTGAACTAACAACATGAAGAGAGTCTATCTTCATTACCATAATAGCGCATGTTCAAGAGGAGTGGGGAGATCAAAGGAAGGGTGACCCGTTGAGGATACTGGCTATGACGTAAATGCACTTTAGAGTGGAAACCCTTTCTCCCGTATATTCGAGTTCAATGTACAAACTTGTTGATGCTTCATGATCTTTTCTAAAATATTCAATTAGGCTTCGGAGCAGTGCAACGATCCATCAGCGATCCTGATAAAAAAAAGCAATACCTGACCCTTCTGACTTCAGCTTCAGCTGAACTGGCTTGAAAATTTTTCTTGCAGGTTCATGGCTATCACGTTTCCGATCCGGTACTACAAGACTAATTACAAAAAACAGCGTCTTCGTTCTTCATTGCGTTCATCATTATGCCCTTTTCAGCAATATTTTTCATAGGTGATTTTCTCCTATGTTCCCATAGACTGTCAAAAATCTTGTAAAATTTTAGATGGCTGTGACTTATACTATGATCACACTGCTTCTATGTGGTTGTATGGAACTGAGCCATGTGCTCGATTCCTTGCTGGCGTTGACATCTACTACAACGCCTGTTTAATAGCTATGTTATCTGCTACTGATGTTGTCACCATGTTGCAACTGAAACTAAGACGAGTAAGATATTTGAGATTCCTTAGGGAATAGAGACTTTGTTTACGCGTGACCACTAAAAAAATTGACTACGGGTTGGCGCAAGAATTCACTGCAAGATGGTTCCCAGAACTGAAATCGAATTATAAGCGCTTACATTATGTCGCAATTGTAAGCAAAGTCGTGCGCCGTCGATTTTTCGATTTCTCCACCCATTGGTTCGGAAGTGCACACGTCTACAGTCTGTCGACGTAAATGTCAAGACGGTCTTGAACAAGTCATCCTTCCTGTCTATGGGGAGCCTGAAAACAGTTTGAAGGTGAGAGTCGTTCCTCCAACCCAAACCTCTACCCATTTCATTAGATTTTTCCTTCTCATTATATCCAAAGATTCGAGAGTCAATACAACATCGGTGTGCAAAACTTGAAGGAAGTAACTTTTGCATGATATCTTTTTGCTAGCTAACCTAGGTCGATGAATTTGGCACATACACAGAAGGGAATGTTGTAGTTCAGTGCAGAGAGTTACTGAATTCACGCAATGGGACGAAGGGAAAAGGCACTCCCTTCGAAGACAGTAACTAAAGCGATTGATGGGTGAAGGTACTCCAAATCGCGGTAAACTTTCACAAAATCGAGTGTGCTTCTTGTGTATGAACACAGCGGACTGCGGAGCATGCCTCGTTACGTGCCGTGCTCGCATACTGACCACAAGGTTGGTTAAGAGTTTTTGTGGAGAAGCGACCCATTCCTCCAAGCCACTGATTGACAGCTGCTATACAGCTATTGGTACATAACAGTGCTCTATCACTCTTCCTGAATGCATGCCACTATAGGGTTTGTGAGTGGGGAAGCGGAGAGGCTCAACCAATCGTCGAAACCACACGTTCCGAAAGTTTTCCCTCTAGGTTGCTCGATGTGCTCGCACACTCTTCTATACTAATTGGCTTAGGATCAAAGGCACCCTTGAAAAGATGCACATGAAAGAGCAGTACTGCGTCACAATCACGTTGGATCAGAAAGTGTAACCGCGATCACGAGTTGGGATCAGTACGCCCCGACAACTTTATGCCTCCCCACATACGCATGGACTACCAAAACAATCATGTTAAACGATGGTCCTGGGTAGCATTACACGTTCCTATTCTCGCCATATGCGAGTAAGTTAGAGTCACCACTCACACTCACTTTGCTTTTAATTGAAGAGAGCACGCGGTGCTCCCCGGTGGTCCCAATCTTTCGGTACCTAGTAAACGCTCCATAATCATGCCGGGTTTCATAACCTCAGATAACCTTGGCGTTTGCATGAAGACCCATCCCCGCATGCGGTGTGTGGCCACTTTTCAGGCTGGAATACTGCCTTAACAATCCTGATAACGTTTTTGCATTTGCATCTTGCAACTAAGGTGGGCACATTCCTGCTGCAACATGTAGCGATCACCTGCTCTCACCGCGGTTCGTGATCCACCACCTCCTTTTCTAGGGGCAGCAGTGACTGTGGTTTAGTGGACGTCACTGTGTGGTTTTTTTATCCCACAGTGACTTTCCCTAATCGGTACACTCCCTCTTGTCCTGTTCCATCAAGCCCCTTGTTCTGCGTGGCCAGTCCCGTTTGACACCATATTGAGATGGACCGCACATACGAGGTCCAGCACATGGTGTTCTTGACTTGCACCACCTTTTAATGGTCCCGCGAGTTTAATTCCGACTACTATCGGAGTTTTAGTAATTATGCCACTCTTACCATCTCGTCCTAAGTTTTGCCATACAGCATGTTCACTTTTTGCCTTACGTGAACTCTCCCAATCGCATAAGGACACCAAAGTTCTCAAATAAATTTCGTCAAGAATAAAGGCACTCGTCATTCCTCTTCATTCCCATTGTCTAAGTGTTTTGCAAAGCAGAGAACTTTACCACAACCACGATATCGCGCCTAAGTGGTACCTCGATTTTGATTACAAACTTTACTGACTAGTGGTTAGCTCTCCTCCCCTTCCCTCCTCTCTACTGCCACGCCCCCTGCACTGTACAATCTATGGGGGACTGGTGTTCTTACCTAGTATTTCTGCCCCGCAGAGGGGCGCTATCATGATCTCCCCATATACATATAAATTCACATAACGTTGATACCATAAGATCGGTGAGCTTCTCAGTTTCGTGAACGGTGTTTTTTTTTCCATTAAAGGTAAGGATTCGGGATCAGACGGGTGTACTATTGCGCTTGAAAGTGTGAAAGTGAGTAGAGATGTGAAGCGTAGACCTGTAATGAAAAATGGGAAATAAACCGTCGACAAGGCTGAAAATAAAATCTCTTCTCCAGTGGCAGCAAAGCGAAATAGGGCTGATCTGTCGGGCTCCATGTTATTGATGGGCGTCATTTGCTGCATCTTAGGCGCCTCTGGCGCCTCGACCGCTATTGTCAAATCATCCCAAAATAGTATACGTGCCTCCTGCTTGCGCACCGCTTTTCTCGAGGAAGAGCCTATTTTTGAAAACAGGCAGACATACTGACATAAAATACGAACATACAGACTAAAACAACAAGTTGGCGGTCCATGATAGAAGGATAACCTTTTCGCATATCATTGCTGTGAGAGAAAACATGAAGAGACAACATGAAAGATTTTGAAAATTTCGAAAAAACACGACTTGCTTAGGATGTGTAGCACAAAAACGCCATGTTTTTACAATCAGTATTACACAAGAAGAATGATATTCAAGCTACTTCACGCTTTCAAGCACATTATTTATTCATCGATCAACTGGGGAATAGCTTCTAACAAGTGAGAGACACTAGCTGTGACCGCTTTTTACCAACAAGGGAAGTCGTAATGGTCTATTGTACCTCAACGACCTCCTTGAGCACGCACCTGTTAACCACGTCTTCCGTGGGAAAATCTCTGTTTCATCGGGATTCAAGCATAGGCTGATTGTAAACCTATAAAAAAGGCAGATAGAATCTTAAGAAAGTCTCTTCTAAGCACGACTATAACAACACGGTTCGGTTTGTTTGCGGTCCGTTTATTTAATCATCTTGAAGATGTGGAGGAGTGACTCTTTTTTGCCTCCCCCTGTAAATATATATAGCTAAACGCATATATCGCTATACGCATACTTGAGCTCTCACGTGGCAACGAGAGCGAGAGGCGGCTAAGATTATGAAACGAAACTCACATTGAAAGTGGATGCTGTATACGACGGCCAGGTACTTCTTGCTTCCTCTTCAGAAAACCATGGCTAATGGAGCGCACGCCTCTCAAGCAGCTGCAACACAACGTAGAAGGGAATTTCTGTTTACAGCACAGGTCAGCGATAGTTCCTAGTCCTCATTGCTGTTGCGCTTGCTACCGTTATTGTTTATACATACCTAAGCTCACCGTGAGAGAGAGGTGGGTTGCTGCCCCCTGTCTTTGGAATTTTATAGCATAATGCTCCTATACGCTTATACGTGTAATAAATAACCAACGAAATCGAGTGAAGTTAATTAAATATCGCGAAAGAAAAAAGGTAGGTAATAGGTATGAGACTAATGAAGTTAGGAGGTATACTATTAGTTGAGCGAGAATTATCCGCCGTTCTTTTTCAGGCTCACGACACTTAATTTTTTTGCTACCTTTTTCAAAGACGTAGTTTGAAAGCGCGCGGTCCGTTGTACTACGAGTATCTTTTTATTTGCTTCACTGTGGAACTTATACGCGAGCAAGAAAGATTGTTTATGCGCTCGCGGACCGAACGAAGTTTGTGGGTAAAGGGACGATTATAGACAGGACTGCTCGAGAACATTTGTTGATTAATTATTTGATGTTCTTTTGTTTGGTTTTGTTAGCGCACTTGCTCTTGTTCGTTCCTCTCATTCGGAGACGAAAATGCCATTCCAGCAACAACTAGCACTTACAGTAACACAAGAAAGAAGGCTTGAGCCAGTGGATATCACTGTAACTGCAAGTTTTTGGACGACTCCACTTGTAAGACACCAATTGTAAGTCCACTCGACTTGTAAAAGTTTTAAGGGTGCTAACAAGGGAGGTCGTTCAGGGTGTGGGACGCTTTTTCAAAACGGTTTTTTGCATGCCGTAGGGGCTCTCACGTAGACCACATTACTGTGTTCCATTTTCGCTGAGCGGCCCCCTGAAGGTCAAAAAAGGTCGAAAAAAAGTTGGTAAGAATGGGTGGTTTTCAGTGCCTTGGAGTGGTGCTTTGAACTTGTGGAAAAGATCACCCGCAAATTGAAGGGTACTGATGAAGACGGTATCGAAAACAGCGTGAAATTCGCTCAAAATTGAAGTTCTGTCAGTGGTAGTGCTGAAGGAAGTACGAGGGCTTCATAAGCGTAGTCGGCATCATATCGTTGCGAAGCGGTGGTCAAGTGGATAGTGTGTCCGCCTCGAGTCTGCACGGGTTTGTGGTTCGAGTCTACCCGACGGCAACTGTTTTGCATTTTTGATAAACGTTCCCAAACTGACGCAGAATTGCTTTAGAGTCAAAACTAACGCTATATTCACAGTCAGGACAACCAGTAGCTCTTACAAATGGATTTTCTATAAAAACTGGCGGGATAAGTTTGCAGCACCAAACTGTCGTCAAATGGCGCCTACGCCAAAAACGAAAGCCATATTCGTGATCAGGACCCTGATTTACCCCCACATGCAGAATTTCGGGAAAAATCGAGGTTTTGACCTAACTTCGCAAAAGGGGGTGACCATGAGCTACAGGTCGTCATGCACGCCAGCGAGCAAGTTGAAGACGTGCGCGGCGCGGAAATCAAGCGGAACGCCTTGTTGGTTCACGAGAACCAAAATTCGATTTTATACTAAACATCTTCCATCACGTCCCAGTCCTTGGAATCGATCCAGCTATCGAGATGCAGCCGTTCGAGTGGAGGACCCGTGGGTCCAATATACCACGTCCTGATGGAGGGAGGAATCTGTCGACTTCAAAATCATGGTGTCTTGTTGTCCATTACCAGCTTGGGTGTCTGCCATTGTCCATTTAGTATTGGAACTTCTCATTATTTGAGAAGGAGAACAAGGAATTCGTTTCCAGTTCACCAGCTGCAGGTACTTACGGGCTGACCTATCAATGGCCAATTTTTCGGACCAAGGTCAAAATCTCAATTTTCTCTAGAACTGCTAATTTAGAGAATATCGAGTGCCCTGATCATGAATATGACATCAATCTTTTCCGATAGCTTCAATTAGCGCTTTTTAGGCGCCATTTGGCGTCTTTTTGGCACTACAACTTTTTTCCGCTAGATTCTAGCAATAGTTCGAGTGCAGTACTCATTCATGGTCTTGATAATGAATACGGTACCTAATATTGGTGCTGGCGCTATTTTGAGCGAATTTCGAGGCTCCAGTCCGAATGCAAAAATTTTGTCATCAGGAGGGACTGAACCCTGGACCATTTATTTACCATTTTTTGACCTTCAGGGGGCCGCTCAGCGAAAATGAAACATAGTACTGTAGTCCCCGTGAGAGCCCCTACAGCATGCAAGGAACCGTTTTGAAAAAGCGCTCCACACCCTGAACGACCTCCCTTGTAAGAGAGGTGCCGGTGCTGTTGCCCGTGTATGGGTCTGATTCTCCAGCTTAACTGCTTTGTTTCAAGTTCGGCATTCATGTGACACATTTTACCATACGAGTAACGACAGCAGCAAAACTGCGGGTAGCGGTCATAAGTGTTCGCCGAAACGGTTTTTCGTGCTTCTCTTTTTTTGCCAGAAAAAAATCAATGGTGGCCTCGAAAAATTTTTCTTTTGAATATCCTGATTCTTTAAGACTTGAGGATATAAAAACACTAGAAAACATAGTATATCAATCTTTGGAGGGCGTTGCTCAAGCGAGAAAAAATAATGCACTGAAAATCGTTTCGGCGAACACTTTTGACCGCTACTGTAGAACTACAGCAGGACAGAATCAGGAGAAAAATATCGCTCACCGCTAATTCCTGATCTTATTGTAAAAAAATTATAGAGGGCAACAAAAGAAGCAAAAAGTAGACCTCAATCAAGCAAGTACATAATCTGTTAACGATGCAACAACTGAGGCACTTGAACAGTCTTGTGCTCTAGCCCAGTGATACAGCGCGTGCGGCCTCAGCGTAGATCGCTGGTAGTTTAAATTCGGAATAACCATTCTTGATAGACAAGGGGTGACTTTGGTCGCTCAACACGTTTACGCTGTGGGAAGTCTTAACAATATAGATAAGGACCGAATTTTACTGCCAACATCTACGGCCTATACACTCCTAATATTATCTTTTCTCCTGAGGTACTTAATCCCATTCATCGGCAGACCAGGAGCAACACCTTTCAAGAAACCCTTTTCGGTTTTATCTCACACAGCTTTGACGCACTTGCGCCTACATTCACTCCAAATAGTAAAATCTGTTTTAAATGGATCACTGATCTTTTTCTGGGGTGAACTCATTTGTCAAGCAAATTCTGTTCTGTTTTCTTAAAACACACAAGCTCAAAAAAACTTGATTATTTCACACCTTTCTGGGATGATCGATGACATAACAACTTCATTTCCCACGTTCCTGTACCAGCATCGCTTCAAACCTACGAGGATTCTTGCGAACTTGCAGTCACTTTATTCTCATGTAAAATAATAGTGCATGCTCAGGTAGTCCTTATGAAAGTTGACCGATGAATTTCTTCGTCAGCCTCTGCAAATGTGTATCACAATATTAGGCTTATTTACAGACTGCTGTGAACTCTAGCACCTACCCACTTTTATATATCGCTTATTACTCGGCTACATATATGGTAGAAATGAGACTCCCGTTGTTTCTCTGTACCACTTTAGCCTGGGCCATGTTGCACTCCGTTGCAGGGTACGTGCTCTTGCGTTGTACCAAAATAAATTTAAACCATACAATCAGACGCATTCATTATAATACATATAAGATATGAAGGCGTCAATGGACAAAATCGTCTACATCTTGAAGGAGTAATTAGTAAGCAATGTTTGCGATGAGGAAGAGAGGGTGTTCCATAAATATTGCAACACGCCTCTTAACTTGTAACTTCTTCCAAAGTTCACGGATTTTCAAGTGCTCGCACACGATTCTTAGTCAGTCATTGTGGTGTTGAAAGGTATGACATATATTAGAAAGATTTCCCTTCCGCAGTGTTATGGCTTCCAGTTCCTTCGATCACAACTCCAGGGTTTCCCGCATGGCATCCTGGAGTGCCTTATTCGAAAATTTTCAGAGGAAAGGTTTCAGCTCCTTTGTTTGATGCATTGTTTAGTGATGACCTTGTCCCCTAATATAGCCCATCAGGTTGAAATCAAGATATATAAGAGCCATTCGTTTGAGGATTTGAAAACGGGACCAGTGTCATGAGACCTGTCCTAAAGAATTTTTGCCCCTTATGCAAGAGCTAGGTCTCTTTGAAGAGAACGTCACTCTTTTTTCGAAAAAGTAGGTAGCTATGTAGCAGACGATGCACTGCATTCGTTAGCTAGATCTGTATCGAGTTTTATTCGCTTTTCAAAAAGACAGTTGTGGTGAGCGACCGGTGATTGAGACCCTTGCCCAAATCGTGATGAGCTGCTGCTTGTGGCGAATATTCCTTTCACTCTCATTGGCTTCCGAATGAGCTTGTGCGGGTATTCTCATAATTTAAGAATTGCAGCTCCGCTCCACGTTCGACACCAGCTCTTTGAACCTTTTGTCTCTGCTGTATGTCCGACCTAACTGTATGAGGGATTAGGACCTTTATTGAGGTTTAGGTGCACCATGAGATGTACAACGAATGGTAAGCCGTGCACTTTGGCAAGGTTATTCACAAGAGGATAGGAAGGAAGGTATGCCAACCTTGGAAAAAAACTACAGACACCCACACAGTGCTCAAAATGTGTTGCAATATTTGTGGGACACCATGGTATATAATGTAATTGTTCGTCGACCCATGAAAGATCACGCATTGTACAAAAAAAAACAATGAAAAAGTGGATCGATGACGCTTTTGCATACAGAATAAATTTTTGTGTCATGCTCGAATAAAGCGTCGTTGAAAAACGTGATAGGAAGTGTCTTCAATTACATTTCTGTAGGGCACGTACTCAGAGCTAATAATATCCACTGCTGAATAATATGTCTACTCCTTATCTATAACAGCTATTTTGATGAATCGGCACAAGCTGTATACCAAAAGCAACTGAACTTGAGGATTCTGAATATAATGCGTACGATTTCAGAGTGATTCTTGTGCTGTTCTATCCAGAGATCCGGTGTCATCTTCCGTTCACCGCAGAGACTTCAATGGCTCGTTCTCCTCATATCACATTTATACTCACAAGTGTACCCACGATCAATGTGAAGTAGGATTTGATATCACCGCATCTTTTCGAAGCTTCTGTCGTTGCGATAAATAAAGTGTGCTAAATTCTATGTTTTCCTTGCTTTTGTTTATTTCCTATTTGCTATGTTTTCCTCATTTTCACCTTTTTTCTTTTACTGTACCATTTTTATCTACGTTGTAAACTGTCCTCGACCAATTGTGTAGGCAGCTTCATTATTACAGTCACTGAATGTCATGGGACTGCGGCTTATATGAAGGTTTGCATATTAACGACTATGCCTTGGAGACGAAACGATTCGAAGACATCTTTATTCCTCAGAATTGTAGTTTCAAGTTTCGCCCACAATTTGAAATAAAAACCATTACGCTTTTACAAAGGAATCGATGTCTTCAGCTGTCTTCTTCCGACTCGGAAAGGTGTGCAAGTTTCCTCAAGCACAACTTTTTTGTTTTACCCTTTGGCATCCAAACAAAGCTGTAAAATTATACGACAGGTTTGAGGTTTTTGATGGTATCAAAGCACTCAACGTTCCCATTATCAGACAAGTTTCAAATTTGTTTTGCACGTATGTATTTAGGCTGTACATTCGTAGTGGCGTTTGAATGCGATGTGGCCTATACAATGACTTGCGGGGGCCAGCCGATGTACAAGTCAGTGTTTTTATCCTCCCAGACAAGTCTGGTACCAATTAACCGACCCCGGAGGGATGGAAGGCTTGGTTGGCCCGGGCGACTCACGACCCAGGATTTGATCCCCGGACCGCTCGCGTGGTAAGCGCGCCACTTGTCACTACACCACTTCCGCCTTGTATAGGCCACATCGCATTCAAACGCCACTGCGAATGTACAAATGGAAGTAGAATGCGTGCCGCATCCCAAAAAGGGATTGATCAACGGCAAATGCTTTATCCTTTTATTATCTTCCTCGGCAGAAATTAATGCAACCACAATCCTATTTCCGGGAAGAGCGTAAGAAAGCGACGAAGTGACGAATTCTCTTAGCAGATAAGGAGGTCGTAATGCCATAAACGCGCGAAACTGCTTTTCTCATTTTTTTAATTGAGAGAAGTCCGAGCACATTACTATTCAGTAATATTGTCTTAACAGATTGCTCCCCTGCAACCGCCGAAACCTCGTTACCGAGTTACTTTGCCCCCTTGCGCTGTGTTACCTTCCACCTGTAGCACAAAGATTTCTTGGTTATGCGCGAATGCACAAAAGGGCGTTTTAGTCTGTTGTGGGCATCATAGCAATCATAGCATAACCCCATATGACGTTTCAATACTAACTGATCCTTGAATCTATTAAGGAATGGTTCCTCCTCCCCTCCTCTCCTCCATCCACCGCTCTATAGCGTCCACTGGAAATAAAAATACTTAGGTTTGAGTAAAAACATAGAACTCAACAATTTCCAGGGGAATAATCAAAGATTAACCGTACCTACCGTTTTCTCGCCGTATAAGAAAAAGGATGTGGATCTTCTAGAGAGTGTGCAAAGCAACCTTACCAGAAAACTCGCTCTCCGTTGTCTGAAGTTCAGTTGTGCGACGCTGCCCAGTGGGGAAGAAAGGCGCCGTCAGTTTGCGTTACCTTCTCTAGCAAACAGAAGACTGGTCAATGATCTAGTTATGGCTTTTAAAATTCTAACAGGAAAGAGTGACTTTTCACATTAGCCAGATCTAGAACAAGGGGTAGCGCTATCAAAATAAGGTCCTCTGTGGTTAGAACACAGGTCAGAGCAAAGTTTTTCGCTGTTAGAGTGCTGCCATCTTGAATAAAATTTTTGATGAGGATACGTTGTGCTCCTCACTCGGGTCCTTCCGAAGTAGAGCTGTTAAGTCGGCCAATGCAGAGGTTTCTTGATACAAATCATATACGATCCTCATGCGATTGATCGTTTAGGCTAATTTTACTTTGAATGTTCCCATTATATTTGTTTTTATATCTTCAGTTGTTTTTATATCTTCAAATGTTCTTTTTGCAATTCGTTGCTTTCTTCGGCGAAGTGGTTTTGATTTTTGTATTGTTAGTGTTGTTCATTACCACGCAGCCTCACTGCGTCCAGAAATAAATAAATAAGACTTCCTTTCGCGAGTGCGTACACTATGGAATGGTCGAGCCAGTACTGGGTGTTAAGAATGGTAGTAAGTGTTTATATAAATGTTGAGGTACTATCACAACCATGCATTGCAAAACATTGATATCTCAAATCCTGTAAGCTACCCGATTTGTTAGCGGTTTGTTTATCCCATGAGCTTCCTTCTCACTCACTTCATTTTGCGGACGGACACACATACATACATACACACACACATACAGACACACAAACCGACACACAAAGTTAGCGCTTTATAAAATAGAAGGATACTATCGTGAACCTTACGACCAAACACAAACTAAAATACTCTCCTAGGAAGTTGTTCCCGTAATCATCGTCGTAGCATGGGCAAGTGCTACATCGACCCGTAACAAGCCGGAACTTCTCTTTTTAGCACTGCTTACCTAGGAGGATTGACAAATAATTTCATCTGATAAGGGGGTTATGCAGTACACAGAATTTCCCCTGTCAGAATTTTATCACAATCACTCTGGAATCTCATGCGCTGCACCTACCCTGACATGTAAGGTCTCGCTTGATTTAGACCGTGACTGCCAAGGAATATCTTTTCAGTTGTCACTTTCTGGTATACAACAGGATTTTATAACACATATTATTATACCAGCACAAATTGAGCACAATCAAGACTATTTCGTGAGCCCTCCGTGGTCCAAAAGCCGGCATAATTACGCTACTACTAGCAGCAATGCAGAAGAGGGTTCAAAGCAGTCCATAAGTGCAACTGACATTGGGGGTAATAAACAATCACACTACAAAGGATTTGTTCCTTAGAACGGACACTACAATATTTAGTGAACAGCGAAGACGGAGACGTCACGTTTTAGGTTCCTCGAAAATTGAAGGATGTGCAGCTGATTGTGATGTATTAGGTCGGTCCATAATTTTTGAGAACCTTTGGTGTTTTTCGATTTAATTACTTATCTTATTTCTCTGATGTACTTATTCAGCATAGTATACATCACCATTATTACCAACATATAACCAATGCGAGGGTGGGTATTCAGTGTCTCTCTTGTAGAATTTCATAGAGTTCTGATCGAAGAAAATTGGATGTCGATTTTGACTTTATGGTGATTCAAGTGAGATTTCTTCTCCAGAAGGTGATTGAGAGAGAGCGGATAGTCATTG